>PVKP010016730.1:0-47543 GCA_004027715.1 Plecturocebus donacophilus
CCTTCCTTGCTCTCTGCGTCTCGAGGGCAGGAGTTTCTGCAGCGAGGGGAGCCGGAGTCCTTGCCCCGCCCCCGCCTCTGCGCCCCCTCCCCCATTCTGTCCCTCCTCTTCTCTAATTGCAGCAGCAGCAGCAGGTTTTCCAGTGAGAACTTGCCTGTTTTCATGTCTATGTCTCTCTAAAAGTCAAAAGTCAGACATTAATGATGATATTGCAATTGCCCTTTGTTTATTTCATTTCAGCCGGGGTTTACTCAACACCCATCACCCCAGGTCTCTATGGGTGCAGCCCCCCGGGAAGATAAAATAAGAACACAGAAAACAGTAATGCAGAAGGAGGATTTAGAGAGTCCAGGCTGTTGAGGCAGTGAGGAGAAGGGGCCCCCGCGTGAAGGAGGTCCCTGGAGGCCTTCGGGTGTGGGAGAGGGGCTCCTCCACGCGTGGCTGTGTGGGCAAAGGCACAGCCGCGAGAAGCCAGTGGTTTGGGATGGGGTTAGAGCACAGGCTGTGTGTAGGAACTGGCGAGAACCCGCAATGGCTGAGGAGGGTCTTGATACCAAGTTAAGGTGGCTGGACTTTGTCCTATGCCCATAGGAGACCCACAGATGGCCGCTGAGCCGGGGAATGAAATGATGGGAGCTGGGTTTTAGGAAGGAAGCAATTGGTTCTCTACGTGGATTGCTTGTAGGGGAGAGGCTGGCAGAGCAAGAGGCGGGGGAGGTTTGAGGGTCTGGCTAGGGGCAGTAGCCTCAGCAATGCCCAGGATGGAGCTGATTGGAGAGCCTGCAGCAGATCTCTCTCTCATCTCATCTCTGTCTCTATCTCTCTGTCTCTCTCTATCTTCTTTATCTCTATGTCTATCTCTATTGATCTCTATCCCTATCTCACTCCATCTCATCTATATCAATCAAGAAAAGAAGGCAAGAGAGAGGCTGACTGGGATGATGCTAAGCTTGCTCCTTAAGTACAGAAGGATGGTGAAAGGAGGACGAGAATAGAACCCCGTATTTCAGCATTTGCATCTGGAACCTTTTCTACTTTATAGTAATGACACCCCACCAGTGGACAGCTTGCACTCAATAAGCAAACAACAGCACCCTACGTGGGAGACCAGCACCTTATTTATTATGAAAGCGTGTGACGTTTGTCAAGCTGCAGGCCATTGAGTTGAATATTATCGTGCTTTATTAAGTTGCCAAGTGCACAGTAGCTGTTGGGAGGGGAGAAGTACACATGAAATAAAGTGTGACCAGCTTAGAAATGTCAAATGATCCTGACATGTCGCTATAAAGTATTATAATTCTTCAAGCATCTACTTTAAGTAGAGAGACTTGACTTCTGCCAACAATCAGGAGCCTGGTCTTGCAGGAAGCCTTTCTTTCTTCTATACCATTCAGTGTCCTCGCGGGCAAAATGAAGTCTTCATTATATTAGGGCTCCTACTGCTTTTTAAAATGATTTGATTAATTCCAACATTTTTATTAAGGTCACTTCTTTTATACATGCTATTTATGAAAGGGATTTTTGTGTATTTACCACCCTTTCTTAGAAATAGAGGCAGTGAGAATGTTGTACGTAATTGACACAGGTGTAATGGAATGGCTGTAGACGGCATGGCATAGAAAGAGGAAATTAGGTCAAGTTACTCCATTGGTTTCCCTGATGAGGGAATACATCATTCAAACAGCCAGTAATAAAATCCATCCAACTCACAAATGGAGAAGCCAGCTGTGTCTGTACACATGGCCAGCTGGATTGAACACAAATCAGGAAAGTCAGTGAACTTTTCATCGGTTCTGAGGGCCTTCAGTGGCTGCAATTCATTTTGTTTCTGAAACAGTCCAAGTTGATGCTTGCCTGGACGGAGCAGGGTGAGTGGCGGAGTCTGAAGGCCAGGTCTGTGTCCAGATGACTGCGTGTCGTCGCCCAGTGCCCAGTGCATAGAAAATATATACGACTAAGTGTGAGATGCTCCCTGAAAAAGAAAATCTGGGGTTGAATAATTGTGGGGGATACTGCCTGCTCTGTTTCCCTCCTGCAGATTTCCAATGCTCATTTGTAGTTAGAGACCCTGAGATTTCCTGCAGCAAGGGACCTGCTGAGGCATTTACAAACTAGTTTAGTTAAACCAGACTTTCCACAGTTCAATACTAAAGTCCACTCAGTCTGTCAACACTCTGTCACCTCTATGTGATGACAGAAACATAGAAAGTCAGGGTAAATGTTTAGAAATTTCTATAGAAACTTGACATTCTCAGCTGGGTGTGGTGGCTCATGCCTGTAATCCCAGAACTTTGGGAGGCCGAGGCGGGCAGACCATCCGAGGTTAAGAGTTTAAGACCAGCCTGACCAACATGGAGAAACTTCATCTCTACTAAAAATACAAAATTAGCCAGGCGTGGTGGTGCATGCCTGTAATCCCAGCTACTTGGGAGTCTGAGGCAGGAGAATCGCTTGAACCCGGGGAGCAGAGGTTGTGGTGAGCCGAGATTGTGCCATTGCACTCCAGCCTGGGTGACAAGAGCGAAACTCCGTCTCAAAAAAAAAAAAAAAAAAGGAAAGAAAGTTGACATTCTCCCAGCATCTGTATGTGACATCAGGGGACTTGTCTCAAAGAGCAGATACAGACCGACTCAGCTATTGTCAGACTCGATGGGAAGTTGCAGATGCTGGGGGGAGCTGCGGACTCGTCACGTGCATGGGGACCACATAGCAAGGTGCATTCTTTAAGGCTGGTTTGTCAACTCTAGTACAATCTCACACATCTGAAAAATGGGAGCATGTCCTCTACCAAGTCTTGTTTTTGCAATAATTTTAATTTTAAATCAAGCCAGTGTTAGTATCATCAGTGAAAACAAGGGAAAGTTGTATTATTTATTATTAATCCTAATTTGATAGTGAAACAAATTGTATTAATTTTTTTAATCAAGAAAGATGCACTTTGTAAAGCAAGCAATGATTACGGAAGTGATTCTGAGGAATGAGACAAAGGGAGGTTGTTCTCGTTTTACTCAGAAGTACTATTTCTAATGTACAGATGATCCCCACAGACAAGGTTTTGATTCACAATTTTTTGACTTTATGATGGTGTGAAAGTGATATGCGTTCAGCAGAAACTATACTTCAGTATTCAATAAATTACATGAGATATTTGACACTTTATTATAAAATAGATTTGTGTGAGATAATTTTTGCCCAACCGACGGTGAACATAAACTTACTGAGAACGTTTAAGGTAAGCTAGGCGAAGTGATGACGTTAGGTTAGGTGTATGAAATGCATTTTCTTTCTTTCCTTTTTTTTTTTTTATTTTTGAGATGGAGTTTTGCTCTTGTTACCCAGGCTGGAGTGCAATGGCACCATCTTGGCTCACAGCAACCTATACCTACCGGGTTCAAGCAATTCTCCTGCCTTAGCCTCCCCATTAGCTGAGATTACAGGTGTGTGCCACCATGCTCCGCTAATTTTTGTATTTTTAGTACAGATGGGGCTTCACCATGTTGGGCAGGCTGGCCTTGGACTCCTGACCTCAGGTGATCAACCCACCTCAGCCTCCCAAAGAATTGGGATTACAGACATAAGCCACTGTGCCTGGCCTTAAATGCATTTTTTGGCGTATATTTTCAAAGTACCCAGGAAAAAATTTCTATCTATCTATCTTCTATTGTCTATCAATTTTCTGTCTATCTATCTTCTATCATCTATCAATTATCTATCTATCTAGATTCTAGAATAAATATCTATCATGTCTTAGAGTTACGTATCTCAGCTATTGATTGTAGAATTTTAAATCTGGACCTCATTGACTGAAAGAGTGGCTGGGTCCCCATGCAGAGGGACCTTGTGACCCCAGTCTTTCTTCAAAGGGGCCAATGACTTGGGTAATCATCCACTGGGGAATTGACATATCCAGGTCACACCTGCTCCTGACTGACACACAGGAGGCTACAAAGCCCCTGCCCTTTTGTGTTCAAGGTAGACCACTGTGTAGAAATAGCCCATCTTCAGAGTTCCCTGTAGGACTGAAGGAAGCAGGCCTATGCACTTGCTGCCTTTACCCCATCCTGCTTCTGAAACCACCCAGTGAGTTCACCTTGCCGCTGCCTAGACAAAGCCAATTTATCAAGACAGGGGAATTGTAATGAAGAAAGAGTAATTCATGCAGAGCCGGCTGTGTGGGAGACTGGAGTTTTATTCTTACTCAGCTCAGTCTCCCTGAGCATGAGTTTTTAAAGATAATTTGGTGCGTAGGGGCTTGGGAAGTGGGGAGTGCTGATTGATCAGGTTGGAACTGTAGGGGGCTGAAGTGAGGTTCTCTTGCTGTCTTCCGTTCCCGGGTGGGACGGCAGAACTGGATGAGCCAGATCACCACCGGTCTGGGTGGGGTCAGCTGATCCATCCAGTGCCGGGTCTGCAAAATCTCTTAAGAACTGATCTTATCACTAGAAGCAATTTGGGGAGGTTTAGACTCTTGAAGCCAGAGGCTGTGTGACCCTTAAACTGTAATTTCTAATCTTGTGGCTAATTTGTCAGTCCTGCCAAGGCAGACTGGTCCCCAGGCAAGCAGGGGGTCTTTTCGGGAAAGGACTGTTAGCAATTTAGTTTCACGGTCAAACTATAAACTGAATCCCTTCCCAAAATTAGTTTGGCCTAAGCCCAGGAATGACCGAGAACAGCTTAAAGGTCAGAAGCAAGACGGAGTTGGTTAGGTCTGACTTTTTTCACTGTCATCATTTCCTTGGTTATACTTTTGCAAAGGTAGTTTCACATCCCTTCCTCTCCCAGGGTTGCTCCTGAGAGCACGCCCAATACACCACCCATGTGCAGTTCTCAGAGTCTCTGAGGGTCTCCCAGGGAACCCCACCCCTTAGAGCACGTCACGATACATGCATTCTGTGTCTCTCACTTGGACTAATTAACATTGCAGGTGTAGTTTAATTTTGTCAGTGACTGGTCACTGTGAATGAAATTGCTTGAGAGTATTTGTTCATCACACCTTTGAGTCAGAGGAATCGCTGTGGGTTCAACCCCAGTGGTGAGTGGGATGCCTAGCATCCTGCCTGCCAATTTTCTCCCGATCAGTGTCTGGCCATCCTCTGGAGTGAGCCACGGTTAACAGAGTGATAAATTGTTTTACTCAGAGGGAGACCCAGGGCAGGAATAGAGGGAGGGGGAGAAACAATTCTCTCCTCTTGCTTTCCCAGATGATGGCGGAAGGTTTACTGCTACTTGAATTAAATATCTGCCCACTGGATAAAGACACACTGTATTCCCTTTCAATCAGCTTCCGTGGGCAGGAAGAGTGGAGTTCAGGCGTGTTCTTGGTGGCGCGGACGTGTTGCCTTTCCCCCAGGTGGGGTGGGGTGCCTGGTGGCACTAAATGTTTTCCCTGAGTGTCTAAGCCACATCCAATATCAAGCATCTGCCTCGAGTCTCTGCCTTCTCCCTTGGGTGTTAAATTTCTACTGGACGTTTCCAATGGGCATTCCACAGATATTTCGAGCTCAGCGTGTTCCAAAACAGATTCATTCTGTTTGCTCCTGATTCCCGCACCTGCTCTTTTTGTCTTCCCTGCCTGGGTTGTGAGTTCCTGTGCTCATCCCGTCCCCAAGTCAGGGATCTGGAAATGATTCTTGATCCCACGCTTTCCCTACCCTTCCAAAACCTCCATCTCATCTGTTGTCCAGTCCTCTCGACCCTCCCTCTTACATGTCTCTAGAACCCACGTCCTCTTCCAGCCTCAGAGCCCCGTAGATTTCAGGCCTCACTCTCTCAGCTTTGGCTATGGAAGGAGTCTCTTACCCTGCGCATCTACCTTTAGTGGCTCCTTCCAACCACCCCCGACTCCTCTGCTCTAGCGGTCTTTATAGGAAACGGATTTGATGATGCCTTCCCTGCTTGGCTTGGTGATGAGCAGTGACACAGCCCCTCATTCCTGGCTACTCAGTCGGGTGAATTTCGGAGTTTCACAGAACCTGGAGCAAGTCCTTTTTCACCTGTTGTAAATCCTGGGCTTGGGAGAGTTTAGACAATGTTGTGATATAATACTGGCCACTTACATTTCTTTAAACACTCCAGGTTGCTTCACAATTATTCTCTTTTGTACATCTATCTTTTCTGCCTGGAATGATCTTCCCTGTTCTTAAATCTGATAGATCCTGACTATATCTCAGAGCGGAACCTGGGTGTTACCTCATCTTTGAAGCCTTCTTGAATCCAGGAGCGGGGCTCATCTCTGAAAAGCAGGTGTGGGACTCAGGAGCAAATAGAATGAATCTGTTCTGGAACATGTTGAGCTCGAAATATCAGTTTTACCTTCTACCACTTGGGATTCAAAAGAAGTTGCCTGTTTAAGCTCTATAAATCCCTGACATTTTGGATTCTATTTTCTTTTATCCCCACTTGCAGACTGGCCAGTTCTTTTCTGAGTTTATCTTTTTTTCTTGTAAAAACTTGCTAAACACAACCTGTGATAATTGGCATGTACAGCTAATGTTTTCCAATCTCTTTTCCTAGAGTCAAAAGTTCCTGTGATCTGACTTCTCAGCTATTGCAGGCAATTATTTTACCTAATATTTGGCCACAGCATTGTACAGACTGTGCTCCTTTTGGCGTTCCATGGCAATTTCCCTCACCCTGAGCTGTTTGGCACGTAAGCCCACGCCACATATAGATTTTTTTATTATGTCCCGATTGTGGTACTAATGTTTGCATCAGCGCGATAGGTTAGGTTCTGCTGTGGGAATATGTCCAAAATGTCACAGCTTAAACAGGCAGACATTTGTCTCTTCGTCACACTGCGTGCCTCCTGATGCTTCGGTGTCTGCTTCATGTCCTGGTCGCTTTGGGCCCAGGTTGACAGGGACCTGCCATCTGGAGTGCAGATGGTTCCTGCAGTAGAAGAAAAGAGAGCAATACAAAAATTAGCCAGGCATGGTGGCGGGCACCTGTAATCCCAGCTACTCGGGAGGCTGAGGCAGGAGAATTGCTTGAACCTGTAAGGCGAAGGTTGCAGTGAGCTGAGATTGCGCCACTGCCCTCCAGCCTGGGCGACAGACAGAGACTCCATCTCAAAAAAAAGAAAAAAGAAAAAAAGAGAGCGTTACAAATCTCACCTTCGTCCTTAAAGCCTCTGCCTGACGGTGACACACATCATTCTCACTCTTCAGTGCCAATTCATGCCTGTGGCCACATCTCACTTCAAGGAGGTAGGAGCTATGATTTCACCTCGCAATGGGGAATATTTGATGGTGAGATCTCATGGCTACCCTGACACGTTCACTGATTTGGGAAATGTAGGAGAGTTTGCTTCTGAGCTGTTGCGATATGTGAGATATTTGTCCCCGCCCAAATCTCATGCTGAATTGTAATCCCCAGGGCTGCAGGTAGGGCCTCGTGGGAGGTATTTGGATTACGGGGGTGGGCTTGGTGCTGTCTTCCTGACAGTGAGTTCTTGCAAGATCTGGTTGTTTACAGTGTGGGGCAGCTCCTCCCTACACCCTTCCTCTTACACCTGCTTTCGTCCTGTGAGACGCCTACTCCTCCTTCACCTTCTGCCGTGACCAGAAGCTTCCCAAGGTCCCCCAGAGGCTGAGGGAATGCCAGCACCGTGCTTCCTGTAAAGCTAGCAGAGCCATAAGCCAATTCAATCTCTGTCTCTCCCTCTTTTTTTAAATAAATTATCCATTCTCAGGTATTTCTTTATAGCAACGCAAGAGTGACCTAACACAGTTGTCTAGGCCTGGTGACTTTTTGCAAGGCATTTTGGGAGGCTTTCTTTCCAGTAGTTTCAGTAGTCACCAATCTATTCACGTTTTTACTTATTCTGTATCAATTTAGTATTTTATATATTTTCTTTTTTTTTAAGATGGAGTTTCGCTCTTGTCTCCCAGAATGGAGTGCAATGGTGTGATCTTGGCTTACTGCAACCTCTGCCTCCCGGGGTCAAGTGATTCTCTTGCCAGCCTCCCGAGTAGCTGGGATTACAGGCACTAGTCACCATGCCTGGCTAATTTATTTATTTTTTTTTTGGTATTTTTAGTAGAGATGGTGTTTCACCATGTTGGCCAGGCTGGTCTTGAACTCCAGACCTCAGGTGATCCACCCACCTCAGCCTCCCAAAGTGCTGGGGTTACAGGCATGAGTCACCACTCCCAGCCCTTTATATATTCTTTAATACCAGGACTCACCAGCGAAAATGCCAAATGCCAACACCATAGCTGTGCATACATGTTTGCAAAATAAGAAAAACGGTATCCTTTACCAGTGAGTCTCAATAGAGCAGAGGGGAAATACAGAGAGAAAAGCATGTTGTTTTGAAAAAACAAATTTCAACTCACCATTGCCATCACCAGCTTTTAGCAATGATTCATGGAATAGCCCAGATAATATCAAGGAAAGGCATGGGCAATTCCTGTCTGTCAAAGGGCCCGTGCACTAAGCCGTGTTACACTGCATTTGGTCTGCCATGTGTGAGTTATGAATGTGTTTAATATATGGCTGTCCTCCTCTCCTGTTAGATAACACACTTGCAGTGGACAGGGTCACATCTTTTGTGTCTTCTGCTTGGCGTCCTTGAGAGCGTGGTCTATATTTATGATGCAGCCTTGGTTTCATCAGCTGCAAATTCTGGATAATAGCTATGCTCCTCACAGCATCGTGGGCGAATTTAAACAAGAACACCAAAGAGAATGCACATAAAGCCTCTAGGTCCACCCCCGAGATTTTCTGTTCCTTGGGAGGAAAGCAAGTGAGGACAAGGGGTTGAGGTTGTGGATAGGAAATGGGGGTGTTTCTGCCACTCCAGTCAGGCTGTGGCAAGGCTGCAGGCCCGGGGAAGAGGCGAGCAGAGGCCGCCAAGCGTCTCCAGGCCCCCAAGGGTCAGGCTTGCTGAGCACCATGCCTCAGCCTCTGGTTGCAGAGATAGCTGTGGCCATTATGGCCCTGTGGCCCCTGAGGACTCATTCACCCTCATGGATTCTCTTCACTGCCCGCCCCGGGGACAGCTGTGGCTAAGCCTACCGACGTCAGTTCAGCTGAAGTCTCCAGAGGAAGAAGAGGCCAATGTGGGTGAATCGAGGCTTCTGTAAAGAGTTTCTTTAGCATATTTTTACTCTAGGGCTGCCAGATTTTGCAGTAAAAAAAAATACAGGACACTTGTTAAATTTGAATTTCAGATAAACAACAAATAATGTTTTAGCATACAGATGTCTCAAATATTGCAAATATTCAAGTATTAATTAATTAACTGGGTGGCCTGCATTTTATCCGACAGCACAGAATCACAGAATCAAATGGGATCGTGAACACTTATTTACCTACTGCGTTCCTTTAGTCAAAACATATTTGAATTACCCTAAGCAATGTTAGAGCCCACCTCTCTTGAACTTTTCTTCTTCAGGGATGTTGTTGCATGGATTCTAATCTACTCTTGTGGTATCTTTCGTCTCTGCATGGGTATGTGTATGTACACGTGCACATGTGTGCTGGAAAGGAAAACATCTCTCTGTCCCTCTGTAGAACAAAGAAGTGTATGCTGGCAGAGCTGGGTTAGGCCCATGTCAGCCTCGTCTTCTGTCATTTGTGAGCTCTTGAATTGCTGGTGAGTCAGAGAGCCTGGCAGAATAGGACACTCTGTGACAGTCTCAGAGAACAGAAGATGATCTTAACAAAGCTCTATGTATTCCAAACTCTCAAGCAAAATCTCTTCAAAAAAAAAAAAAAAAAAAAATGAAAGGTAGGATGACAAAAATATGCTAAATGGTACTTTTAAAGACAGAAGTATTGTGTTTCTCACACTTTAGCATATAATTTACCAAACTGAGCTGTCAGTCATTATAAATGCATATGATTACTTTTTCTGAAGTGCATAAACCTTCTAAAATGAGAAATGCACTCATGAACAACGAACACCAGTAATGTTTATAAGAAAAAATGTTTGCATGTTGAAGTGTGACTCCTGGTAAATTTGGTCAAAGGCTGCTCCCATCTGTGGAGAGAGAAATGTCTATTTTGACCTCCGAACAAGAAAAAGGCACTTCATGGCCTTATTCAATTTCATGGCAGACATCTACGAATATCACTCAGTTTGCTCAGGAGAACAACAGCGTGGTCTCTCTCTCTTTTTTTTTTTTTTTTTACTTGGTTTAGTTCACAGATTAAGAAGTAGGTGGTGAAACCCCATCTCTACTAAAAATACAAAAATTAGCTGGGCATGGTGGCACGTGCCTGTAGTCCTAGCTACTTGGGAGGCTGTGGCAGGAGAATTGCTTGAACCCAGGAGGCAGAGGTTGCGGTGAGCCAAGATCGAGCCATTGCATTCCAGCCTGGGTAAGAAGAGCGAAACTCCATCTCAAAAAAAAAAAAAGAAGTAGGTGCAGCTCAAGGGAAGCAAGTTTCTCTTTATTCTCATTTCTATTTGTGTAATTTTTACCCCAAAAGAGTAGAAAACGTCACAAATTGTTGGCCTGGTTGCCATTGACTCCCCAGCTCTTTCTATGTCTTCCAGCATTGTGTGAGAGTGTTTCCTTTCCCCATCTTAACCAGCTGATTAGGTTGGATTTAAAATAGGGGAAGGCTTTCTTTCCTTCCAATTCAAATACATTGTTCCTGCTTTGAGTTTCTGCAAAGGTAGTTCCTCCTTCTCCCTCCACAGATTCTGGCCTCGAAGATCTACCTCTTTCCCTGGAATTGTTGGACCTGCAGGAGTGCAGCCCCTGGCTGACATTCTGTAGCTCCTTTTCTGAGCTGAACACCGTGCCTCAAGTGCCAGCATGCTCAGAAGGAAGAGGGTGCTTGTCTGTCCCCAGTCCTTTTTTTAAAGACTTTGTAATTATCTTCCATTGTGTGTGTGTGTGTGTGTGTGTGTGTGTATGTTTTTTTAAAATAGGGTCTCGCTCTGTTGCCCAGGCTGGAGTGCAGTGGTATGATTACAGCTCACTGCAACCTCAAATTCCTCCTCAAGTGACCTTCCTGCCTCAGCCTCCCTAAGTGCTGCTATTACAGGCATGAGCCACCATGCCCAGCCCATTCTATCAATATCGATTCAAGGCCATTCTGCTGAGTTCTGGATTCTGGCCGTATCTGCAACAGTGACACTCTTGAGCATTGGAGGGTGGATGCTGTGCTGAGGGGCTGTCCTGTGCACTGCAGGGCGTTGAGCCATGTGCCTAACCTCTCCCCATGAGGTGAGAGTAGCATCCTCAGAGTTGCGACAACCAAAAATAACTAAACATTGCTATTGGTCCCCTAGGAGATACAGTGGCTCCCAGGTGAGACCCACTGGGCTACAATAAGATTGCATTGCCTCAGCTACTACACCTTAGTGAAACGTTTGGGATCTCAGTGAAATGCTTGGGGTATGCAGTAGGGGCTCACTGCTCCACATGTCTCCATTCAACTCATGACTCCAAGTCAGCTATTCTCTGATGGACCTCACAGAATTTCAGTCTATGCAGAAATAGCTTCATATTTTGCCAAAAGTTTCAGGGGATCACCATGCAGACATATAGTAATTTCCATCTGTGAGGCTATGTCTTCACCTATGTCTTGCTCTGCAAATTCTGTCCTTCTTAGCAGCTTAGAACTCAGCCTCTTCTTTGGGCTCTGTCCCCCTCTTGCAAATTGGAGAGGGCCCTTAAGACAGAACGCTGGACGTAGGCCACTCCGTGTACTTCCCTTTTCTCAAGGATCACAGCTTCATACTATGTAATTTCCAATGCCTGAAAACATTGCTTCATGTATGTTGTCCATTTTTGTATTGTTTATAGTGGAAAGTAAGTCTGTTAATCACTTCTTTGTTAAGGAAAGTGACTTGGCTGTCTCTTCACTCCAGTGCCATGTATTTGCAATTGATTATTAATTATTTAAATGGACACAGTTGCAATCATGCATGAAGAGCCGAAGTTGCCACCAAGACAAAACTAAACAACAGGCAACTTAAAGAAATCCAACGTTTCGCCATGCTCATGCCTGTAACCCCAGCACTTTGAGAGGCCAAGGCGGGTGGATCACAAGGTCAAGAGATCGAGACCATCCTGGCCAATATGGTGAGACCCTGTCTCTACTAAAAATTTAGAAATTAGCTAAGCATGGTGGCGCACACCTGTAATCCCAGCTATTCGAGACGCTTAGGCAGAAGAATTGCTTGAACCTGGGAGACAGAGGTTGCAGTGAGCCACGACTGCACCACTGCACTCCTGCCTGGTGACAGAGTGAGACTCTGTCTCAAAAAAAAAAAAAAAAAGGAAAAAGAAATTCAATGTTTCACACGTTTGGAGCAATTTCAATGAACAACTGTGACATGACATTAATACTTTATGTGAAATTCCATTTGCTCTGGAACACATGGCACCTTGTTATGATAAAATTTTCATAACAATTGTTCTTGTATTTTATGAGATTAAGAGTTGTAGTCAATCATTGATCAAATGACAATCACTGCAATATAACAGATCATCTGATAATCCAAACCCCTTCTTTAAATGAAGAACTTGATACCCAATAAGGGTAAATGACTTATGCAGGTCCACACAGCTGGTTAATCTCAGAATTGAATCTTAAAGGAAGGGTTCTTCCTCATCAGATCCTCTTTCCAGTTCTCTATGCTCAAATCCTGGACCTCTGACACTCTCCCTCTTCCCAATCACAAATGTGCCCTGAATATAAAAAATTAGAGAGCAGCCTGTTGTCTCCTCTCCGTTCCTTTGTAGGCTGGTTAAATAAGCCATCTGTAACAAAGAGATAATTTGCTGTAATGGAAAGCACGTTGACTCAGAAGATAGGTGATATGGTTCTTAGTGCAGTCACTGATGGTCCCATGATCTGACAACTGCGTGGTCCACTGCTCTCCTTCTCAGTTCTCTCACCTTAAAATAATTAGATTATGTCATTTCTAATGTTCTTACTACTTCTAACTTCCAATGTGATGTGAGAACACGGTATGGGTTTAATGGCCACATTCCACTAAAGGTAATGGGAGGTAATAAATGTCGAAGGAAATGTACTGTTTTATCCCTGTGGCTGAATATGTAAGCACCTGCAATTGTGGGAGAATTGTTTCGTGTGTGTGTAGAATAAAGAGTGTAAGCAGCATTATGGATTTTTTTTTTTTTTTGAGACAGAGTCTCACTCTGGTTGTCCAGGCTGGAGCGCAGTGGTGTGATCTTGGCTCAATGCAGCCTTGACTCCCAGCTCAGGGGATTCTCCTACCTCAGAGTCCCTAACAGCTAAAACTACAGGCATGCACACCACATGCAGCTTTTTTTTTTCTTTATTTTTAGTAGAGACAGGGTTCCTCCATGTTGCCCAGGCTACTCTTGAAATCCTGAACTCAAGCAATCCGCCTGCCTCAGCCTCCCAAGTGCTCGGATTAAAAATTCGCAATGCTGGCTGGATGAGGTGGCATGAGCCAGCATTGTGGATTTTTAAAGTCAGCATTTCTCTCTGCCTCCCAGGCTGGAGTGCAGTGGTGCAATCATAGCTTACTGCAGCCTCGAACTCCTGAGCTCAAGCTAGAACTACAGGTGTGTGCCACCATGACTGGCTAAATATTTTATTTCATTTTTTGTAGAGATGGAGTATTGCTGTATTTCCCAGGCTGATCTTGAACTCCTGGCCTCAAGAAATTCCCCTGCCTCAGACTTCCAAAGCACTGGGATTATAGATGTGAGCCAGCATGCCTGGCCAGCATTATGAGAATTTTAAGGATAATTTAGGATGTATGTAAGAAAGCTGACAACATGTTGTGCTTAATGAAAACTGTTAGGACACAAACTCTTCATGATTAAGAAAGGCCATGTTATTTTCTCATTTAAACCTCATGCAATTTATTAAAGTGTCTGTTTATTAAAACCAAGGCTTGCTGTATTTTCCCTTCCTGGTTTCAGGCAGGAAACACATTTTTAAAACCATCAGTTACATGGAAATAAACCATGTAGTGGTATATCAGGTTTTAAAACACGCTTGAAACCTCTTTAGTCATCTGACTTCTCTTTTTCTAGTTTTTCTTTGCACTCAGTTACTTTTGCCACATGAATGGTACATCGTGTCTGTGATAATATTGGCGGGTTTAAAAGCGCTGTCAGTGAGGACAGGGCGCAGAACCCTTAGAAAGAAAATACAAAAGAAACGCTCCCTTTGTATCTGATATTTTACTGGTGAGTTATTTCCCCCAGGTACTTCCAGTAGCTGTAACTGTGACTCTGCCATGCGGCCCAGCAGTTAATATAAGCGTACCTTTTTCAATGCACAGGGACAGATTTATTGAGCTGATAATATTTGCTCACCCTTCTTTTCGGTGGTGATTTATTTAAGCCCTCCAACTAATTTAAATTTAATAAAAAAGGAACTTTGCACATTGCTTCATTGAAGCTAGATTCATCTCCAAAAACACTGCAGTATTCAAGATTGTGCAAAGTGGCAATAACTGTTACTGGATTTAATTAAAAACAACAAATCATTTGGTCAGTGGTAATGGATGCTCTGTACAACCCATTGGATACATGGTGATTGAAGAAACCAATATTTTAATCTGAAATGTTGATTAGACAGGCCCCTGGAGCCGATGGCCGTGCTCCCCCTTTGCTCCGCGTGGTACCGTTTGATCCACACGGCTTTCCTTTGATGTTGGGACCACAAGGGTTGGCTGGGCGGCCGGAAGATGAGGCTGGCTTCTACTTTCCTTTCATTTAGTGTGTGTGTGGGGGAGCCCCACAGGATACGCTTTTTGGATGAAGGCCAGTAACACAGAAAGGATTTTCTGGGAGAAGCCATAGACTGCTAATTATCTATGATGCTATGAGAATTTTACTCAGCTGTCTCGTGCAGGGCAAAAAACGGACTAAAAATTGTTGAGATTTATGTGCGGCTGTTCGTAGCATGGCCAACATTCATCTCTTACTCGAAATGTTCAGAAGGCACAGCCTCTCAGACGTGCTTCTCACCTGTGTCCCCTCCCAGCTGGCTTAGGGGACAGCTTATGACCTCATTAGCAATTAGAGCGCAGGAAGAGAGGCGAGGTGAATGAGGGGCTCGCTACGCCACAGAAAGTGGCCGTGAAAGGGATATTTTGAAATAAACAAATGAGCTATTTAGACTATTTAAACTAAGTGTTGCTAATTCTACAAATCCCCAAGAGAAAAATTATATAATGTCCATGAAAGTGCCTTAGAAACCATATAAGCATTATATTTCTACCATCAGCCCTCCATATCTGTGGGTTCCCCACCATGGATTCATCTAACCCCAAATCAAAAATATTCCAGGAAAAAATAGATGGTTGCATCTGTACTGAATATGTACAGACTTTTTTGTCTTATTATAATTCCCTAAGCAATACAATATAACAACAATTTGCACAGCATTTACACCGTATTAGGTGGTATAAATAATTTAGAAAAGATTTAACGTATGCAGGAGGAGGTACATTTGGTTAGATGCAAATACATTTATCCCATTTTTCCATCTTTTTGACAAAAGCCTAATTATGAATGTTTTAGTATCAGCTGACATGTAACCTTTCTTAGGGATTCTAGACTAACGTTAATTGTAGGATAAATGATGCCATGTTTTTAAAGATATTTCAAGCATTTTTCTGCAACTAGAGGTAGTAGGGAGGAAAGGAGGGACAGAAAGCAACCTCTCTTGACCCAGATAATAGGTCCCTCCTTCTCAGGCCAGCCTTGACTGCAAAGGTCAGAATTCCTTTCCAAGAAATAAGCCAGAGTAGTCTGTCTCCCTGTTCCTACAAAGATACATATTTTTGAGTGAACATCACTTACACAAAAGCTGAAAGCTGAAATGAAAAAAATGTGCAGGCTGGGCACAGTGGCTCACGCCTGTAATCCCAGCACTTTGGGAGGCCGAGGCAGGTGCATCACCTGAGGTCAAGAGTTCCAGACCAGCCTGGCCAACATGGTGAAATCCCGTCTCTACTGAAAAATACAAAAATTAGCTGGGCATGGTGTCGGATGCTTGTAATCCCAACTACTCAGGAGGCTGAGGCAGAAGAATCGCTTGACCCCAGGAGATAGAGGCTGCAGTGAGCCGAGATAGCACCATTGCACTCCAGCCTGGGCGACAGAGCAAGACTCTGTCTCAAAAAAAAAAAAAAAGAAAAAAAAGTGTAAATGTTGCCAGCCCAACTATTTACTCTATGAAGGTGTAAAATAGCCGGCTTAATAGTAGGACACAACTGTTGACGTAAATCTGAAAGAAAAATGGGAGCATGGCTTTCACAGGAAGCCTTTTGTTAGTGCTGAGAGTTTACACAAAAGCACAGTTCCCCTTTTGCCTGGGCTGTGTAATATAGGATGTGAATTACAGCAGATTCCCTGGGCAGGAATGAAATTTATGGTGAGGATTCAGAAGGTGGCATTTGAGATTCATGGGTTTCTAAATGTGCAGGCCAGCATCCACATCCGATATAGCTCAAGCAGTATTTTTGTTTTTTCTTTTGTAGCTTATGGTCTATGACTTTGTTTATACCTCCTGCCGAATGTACTATTACAAGAGTAGAACATTTCATGCTCAATGGCTTAAAAGGCCAAGGAGGACGGAATGCGAGCATGAAACCCATGTAGCACCCCCGTGGAAGATGTTCGGGGCATGGAACAAGCACCTCTAGGGGTGAGCCTTCAGCAGCGAGCTGAACTGTCTGCTCTGCGCTTGCTGCAGGTGGAGAGGTGTCTTCTTGATCATCCATGACAGCTGGCAGTCGAAGGAGCCCTGCATTAAGTTGCTCTGAGTAGGAAAGGAGGGGCCGGGGGAGCCCAGCTCTGGGGGCTGTGGTGAGGACAAGCACTCGGCTGTGGATCAGAGGAGAGTCCCTTGTTTTCGCAGAGGGTCTTTCAGGTTCTTTGGCATCCATCACGGAATCCTGTTGCACAGAAGCCTATAGGATGTCTTAAGAAAATCATGCCACTGTTTTCTTCAAAACAGGGAGGGAAAGGTGACTGCCTTGAAGAGAAGGCACCTTGCCTGTGGGGGACACATGAATGGTGAAATGTGTGTCCCCTCAAGTCAAAAAGGTCACCTCAAAATATCAAAGGTGTTGAATTTAAGGAGAGTAAAGCAACTTTTCCAGCTCTTTCTGATGCTCTGATGAAGAATGGGTCTTGGTATTTCCATGTCACACTGCAGAGAGAAAAGCCAGGAGTGAGCCTGGAGGGAGACTCAGGCTTATGCTGTCCATCTTGGACACTGGGAGAAAGAAGACCAAAACATCTGGGGCTGGGAGAAACCACTTCTCTACCATAATGATGAGAAACTGCAGCAGGCTGAACACTGTGGCTCATGCTTGTAATCCCAGCACTTTGGGAGGCTGAGGAAAGATGATCGCTTGAGGCCAGGAGTTCAAGACCAGTTTGGGCAACATAGTGAGACCCTATCCCTTCATAAAAAAAATTAATTAATTAATTAAAATAAAATAATAAAATAGCAAAGGTGGCCACACTTTTGTGTGGAGGCCTGGGCCTTCACCCAGCACACTCCCTTCTCAGGGCTGTGCCTAGCAGTGCTCTCGGCCTTGGCTTCAACTCCACCAGACCCAGAACTGGGAGCTCCTTCTCCGCTCCCTCCTTTCTCTTTGTTCAGTCAACAAGCCCTTCCTGAGCACCTGTTGTGTAAACTCACTTTGTTGGGATGCGTGAGAGGGCTTGCAACACCCTTTCACAGCAGAACTCAGGCATCTGTGAGTTCAGTCTGTCCGTATTTTTCGAGTGTCTACTGTCAAAATGCCATGTGGAGATAAAAAGGAAAAAAACAGAAAACACAGACACTACTGTGATGGTTAATTTTATGTGTTGACTTGACGGAACCACGGGGTGTCCAGATTAAACCTTGTTTCCGGGTGTGTCTGTGAGGTGTTTCCAGATGAGGTCAGCATTCACACTGGGGGACTCGGTAAAGTGAATCATCCTCTCCAACACAGGGCACTGTATCCAGCCTGGTGAGAGCCTGGGTAGAACAAAAGGAGGAGGAAGGAGACATCTGCCTCTTTTTTTCTGCCTCAACTGTTTAAACTGAGACATCCCATCTCTTCTTCTCCTGCTCTTGGACTGGGGGTTACACCATTGGCTTGAGAACAGGGTTTTCAAGCTTTCAAACTCTAAATTACACATTAGCTCTACTGAGTCTCCAGTTAGCAGATAGCAGATGGTGGGGCTTCTCAGCCATATAATCACTTGAACTAATTCCTCATAATCTGTCTATTTACCTATCTATGCATCCATCCATCTCTGTCTACCCATTTGTCTGTCTGTCTGTCCGTCTAGCCATCCATCCATCCATCCCTTCAAACATTTCTATCTATATCTGTCCATCCATCCATCCATCCAGCCATATCTATCTATTCATCCATCCATATCTATCAATCATCTATCTATTCATTGATCCATCTATCCACCTCTATCTGCCTTCTATCATTTATACATCCATCCATATCTGTCTGTCTGTCTGTCTATCTATCTATCTATCTATCTATGCATCCATCCTATTGGTTGTGTCTCTGGACCTCCTGACTAGTACAACCACCCTTAAGGAGGTTTTGGTTTGGAGAGAGAACTTCCTTCCTGCCTGCCTGCCTGCCTACCATGCCTGTTACATTATTATTTTATGGTGTTTTTCTTTTGGTCTCATTAATGTCCCAGCCACTGTGCTGGGCTCAGGGGTGACACCAAGCTTCCATGTCTAAACTTGGCTCTGGGGGAAATGCACACGGATGCTTAGAGGTCATAGTCAGGGACTGAGACTCAAAGTAGTGGTGGTTAGGGTGGCTTCACAAGAAGATTACAGGTTGGGAAGTAAACGAATTCTGGGGAAGTAAAGTAAAGATTAAGTTCATTTAAAAGTCATCTTTCCCAGAGATTTTTAAATGCCCAGAGCAGCAGTGATGGCTTCTCACTCCCCTGTATCCCTGAATTCTTCTTTGGCTCTAAAAATAGAAGCACTGAAAGCTTTCCAAGACCTTCCTGAAACAACACATTTGAGACCACGTAAAAATATTTTATGATGCCATCTGTAGACTGATTTCTTCCCATGTGTAGCAAGGAGAGTTCGAAGTCATATCCACCGAAAACAACCTTCTTCCGATTCCCATACAATGCTAACCACAGTCACTGCACCCAGGTGTGTGAGGCGCTTCTGGTGGGGGTTGCTAACCCCAGCAGAGTGAATCTACTTTGGCAAGTTTCTCGACAGGGACATCCTTGTATGGAAAGATCAGATAGATCTGTCACAGTTAGTGACAAAACATTTGGTGGCATTTACTCAGTATTTTCTGCTTTCAATGCACAAAAATAAGTCAGCTGATTACTTTTCCTGTGCAAGAGTATCCTGCCGGGAACCTCAGTTCTGTTTTTATGAAATGGCTCCAGCAGAAAGATCCAAAGTAATTAAGCTTATTATTGAAAGCGTTGGTGTGTGATGTGAAAAAATTTGAATCCCTTATTTCAAACCAAGAAACAGGGAAGTACTTGCTAAATACACCAAGGAAACTAGAAATCTGTCTAATTATCTTTTGACTTCTAAAGCAGTAACTCATGTACCAACTTACTAAACTCAAAGGAGTTAAAAAAAAAGACAAATGGTTTGAGGAAAAAAAGAGAAATTCCTCAGTTTCAGGTTTTTATTTCAATTACAACAGCTCAACTTTATTTTTATTGTTTTATTTTTATTTTTGGACAGAATCTTGCTCTGTTGCCCAGGCTGGAGTGCAGTCGTGCGATCTCGGCTCACTGCAACCTCCACCTCCCAGATTCAGCTGATTCTGCTTCAGGCTCCTGAGTAGCTGTGATTCCAGGTACACGCCACCATGTCCAGCTAATTTTTTGTATTTTTAGTGGAGACAGAGTTTTGCCATGTTGGCCAGGCTGATCTCAAACTCCTGACCTCAAGAGAGCCACCCACCTAAGCCTCTCAAAGTACTAGAATTACAGGTATCAGCCACCACGCCTGGCCAACAGCACAACTTCATTAAAATTTGAAAATGTTTAAAGAATATTGGTTGCCACATGATTTCATTTATTTAAGTCTCCAAACTTAACTTCAACTTCAGTTTATATTGAGAAGTTAGTCTTAGATTTTTTTTTTTTTGAGTGGGGGTCTGGCTTTGTTGCCCAGACTGGAGTGCAGTGGTGATCATAGCTCACTGAAGCTTTGAACTCCTGGGCTTAAACAATCCTCTCACCTCAGCCTCCAAGTATCTGGGACTATAGGCACGTGCCACAATGCCTGACCAATCTTAGATCTTTGATACAAAGTTGAGTTTGTCTGTAATTTCATCTCTATGTAAAATGATCTTTAAGATGATTTTAAAACTCAAAATTTAAAAAAAATGTAAGGTAGGGATAGTGCTAAGTCTACTTGCTTATTTAGGATTAAGTTGGAATTTACTTCCTTTTGAACAAAGCTTAGCTCTTATGAAATGCAGATGGTTTTCGTAACTCTGTCTTCTTATATCAGAACCAAAAACTCTGCATCAAAATGTACTGCCGCAGTAAGTCTGTGTAATGAATGAGCACAAGCGTAAACATCTCTGCTGAGATTTGTATGTAATAATAAGTGTTTGGAAGTAGCTTAATAATATGCACTGTACACAATACGTATTACCTACTGTAAAATGTATCACACAGTTATGATTATTATAATTTGTAGTAAGTGTTGGCTGGCTGGCTTTGCTATCTTGGCTAGGTTCACTCATGTGCCCAGGAGTCAGCGGGTGCTTGGTTCATCTAGGCTGACCTTGGCTGGCTGACTGAGGTGACTGGGCCCATTCCACGTTGCCCTCATGCTCCAGCGGGCTAGGCTGGGCATGTTTTCACACCAGGGGTAACAGTTGGTCCCTGATGTGATTGACTTAGAATGTTTTGACTACAGTGGTGCACAAATGATAGACAGCCAATAGAAACTGCACTTTGAATACCCATACATTCTGCTTTTCACTTTCAGTACAGTATTCAATAAATTACATGAGATGTTCAATACTTGATTATAAAATAGGCTTTGTGTTAGATGATTTTGCACAGCTGTAGGCTAACACAGTGTTTTGAGCGTCTTTAAGGTAGGCTAGGCTAAGCTAGGACGTTCTGAATGTTAGGTGTCTTATGTGCATTTTCAACCTAATGATATCTTCAACATTCGATGGGCTTCTTGGGATGCAGCCCCATTGCAAGTCAAGGAGCATCTGTATTGACAAGAGAGACTGAATGGAAACATGCCAGGATTCTTGAAGCTAAGGCTCGAAAGTAGCACCTCACCAATCCCCTGCATTCCACTGACGAAACACTTCTCAAGGCTGGCACGGATTCAAGGGATGGGAAGTGGACCATGCTTCTTTGGTGAGAGTTGCCCCAAGATCACAAGACAAAGACTGAATGATAAGAGGAGTGAACAATAGGGTCATTAATGCTTCAACTCGCACAGCCTGCTATCGAGAGTCAGGGCCAGGGCTATGATTCGATGCTGGACTCGCGAGATGGCCCTGGAGTTAAGGAAGGGCACCTGCAGCCTGCCGTGGGCTTCACAATGACACACTGTAATTACTTGGTATTGGAATGATCTCCCCATTGATTCATATCCATTTTGAGGTTGGAGGAAAGGTAGACTTTTCTCCAATGATGTTTGCATTTTTAGAGGAAATAGAAAGCCCACAATGGCAATCGTTGTTTGCTATTTTATTTGGTTTTCACATGCCTTCACTTTAGTACCATGGCCAGCAGTCTTAAAACCTGAAAGTGGCCTGGGTCCCTCGGCTCCCTAAGTGAGCCTAAGGCAAGCCTGTGGCACACCAATAGGTGCCCTGAGACAGCCTGTGTTGGGGAGGGAGCATGCGCACTGGGAAGCATGGCTGTGGCTTGGCACAGTGCAAGACAGAGCGCCAAACAGGCACCATGGGAGGCAGGGTCACGTGGCTATCAGAATCTCTTGTGGAGTCGGAACTCCAGCTTTGAATTCTGGCTCCACTGCTAAGTAGCTGGGTGACCTTGGTCAGCTTGCCCGACCTCTCGATGCCTCAGTTTTCTCATCTTTCAAGTGGAAATGTAAATAGTTTCTACCTTATAAGAGTGGCAACAAATCAGTGCAATAAAATTTATAAAGCATTTAACATGGGTTTGGTGCATGGGAAGCAAGACTTCTATTGTTATTTAGTCATCAGTTAATTTGTTGTTGGCCGGGCATGCTACCTCACGCCTGTAATCCTGGCACTTTGGGAGGCTGAGGCGGGCGGATCACTTGAGGTCAGGAGTTCGAGACCAGCCTGGCAAACATGGTGAAACCCCGTCTCTACTAAAAATAAAAAATTAGCTGGGAGTGGTGGCAGATGCTTGTAATCCTAGCTACTCGGGAGGCTGGGGCAGGAGAATTGCTTGAACTTGGGAGGCAGAGGTTGCAGTGAGCCAAGATCGTGCCACTGCACTTCAGCCTGGGTGACAGAGTGAGACTCCATCTCAAAAAAACAAAACAAAACATTGTTGTTGGTTTGGATTACGGCGGGGGTGGGGGGAGACAGAAGCCTGTAGGCCCTCTGAGCAGTGGGCGCAGTCGATGGGGGCACTGGGCACTGCAGATGGCTATAAAGCAAGTTCTGTGGGAAAGGGTGGGTGCAGGAGGCCGTGAAGACGAGCGGCCCAACGTCAGTGTGACCCAGGGCTGCCCTGCTTGTACCTGCCTGCTGCTTTACCGCAGATTTGTGCCCTTCCCTTCTGTTCTTGGTAATTATTTTAAATTGAAAACCGGACCTTCCTATAAATAAGAGTTCAAGCAATCACAGAAACTATATTAAATAAAGAACAAATTGCCAATTTACAAGCTTTCCTCAGATAATCATTAGTTGTGACCATTTGCTATAATGTAAAATGCATTAGTTTTCAAGAATACCAAAATTAATTGTATTTCAAATTAGTTTCCATTTTAGGTTGTCAATTAACTTTATTTCCCACAAATCTTTTGTGGTTAAGGACATTTTAGTCCTGTTAGAAAAGAGCAGGATCACAATTTTATTATTCTTATGTTAATAATCATATTTTTTAATTACTTAGATTCTCTCCCTGGGGAAGAAACAAATTGCTCTCAGATTATAAATGTCTACAGGAGTCATCTCCCCCACGCACAAGCCAGTTAGAGAGATGCATTTTCCACTGATTCCTATAGTACAAATGTTTCCCAGGGCAACAGCAGAGATGAACTGTGATGAGAGCCAAAGAATTTTTAGATAAGCGGGTTCAAAGGCTAAGCGAGAAGGGCTGGAGTTTTGTTTGTAAAATGTGGTATTGCTAGATAAGACAAATGGGAAAAGTCTTTCTTGTCTGTTTTGTCATCATCAGGCATGTAGAGAAATGTGTTAACCATATTTCTAGCTTCTGTCAACTTGATGCTTTCACATCTGTCTTACAGGCAAATGCTGGGCTCACCTGAGTCTCCTCACCTTGGTCTCTGGTCTTCCTCCTCGCTCCACACCTCCCTCTTAGCAGGGAAGGTGCTTCCCAAATATAAACCGGCGATTCACAGCCCACACCGCAAACGCCTCCCCTTACACTCTGAGCCACTATTCCCTTACTTTAATCACCCCACAGCCAGATCCCAGACACCTGGAGACAGCCCTAGGCCCCGTTGCCCACGTTATTAAAACTACCCTGTCTTGAGCCTGCTTCCTCTGCCTCCCCGATTCCTTCCTATAGAAATCACAGTGAAGGCCTTTGTCCACAGTACCCTCTCCCCACCCCCTGCCACGTGCCCACCCCCTGCTTCGCTCTGTGGCCCCTCATGGCGGGACACGTCTCCTGGAATCTGAGTATAACAAACATGTTTTCAATGGTGGTTATCTTGTGATCTGTTGGCCTTACCATACCTAAATGGTAATAAAACTAAATTAAAACAAGACTGGAGCTGAGTCTGGTGAGATCTGCCCCTGAGGGCTCCTGCCGTGAGCCGTGGAGGCTCCAGGGGGTTTGGGCTGGCAAGAGAGGCCTGCCATGGGGTGACCCACAAGGAGCGCCTGTTAAACTGGTACTTCCTGCCACATTGTCAATGCCACCTAACTCCAGAAACTGCCCTAAAACATCAGGAAATGGAGAAGTGGTGAAGTCATCGTGTGCCCTAGAAAGGAGCGGACAGGGACCTGACACTTCACATATACCAAGATGTCTATGGAATTATGTGTTTTTCTGCCACCCGGGTTTGTATTTCATGAATCCCTTACGCTTAAAATTATCTGTGAGTGTCCGGTTTCAGCTCCAACATGTAAAGAGTAGGAAGTCGTAACTCCCATCGTCACAAAAAGAAAAAAGCTGAACAAACTGAAAATCAATGACTTTCCTTAGACCCATCAGAGAATTGAGGTCACAGGGCAAACTGCTACCCTTAAACCCTGGAGAGATGGGAGCTAGAGACTCACAACTGAGGTCAGCTAGACCCAGGCAGAAGCCATGGGGCCAGAAATGGGCAGGAATGGCTCAGTTACAGAGGCTGAGCCTAGACCAGCTGGGCAGTTAAGAACATCTAGGGCAGTGGTCTCTGTGAACCCCCCAGTCTTCACTGGTTTTATCCATAAGAACCCCACTGGATTTTCGCAGTGGAGAATTAGAGAAAAATATCCTGCTTTCAGGCAGAAGTGAAGGAAAAGTAGCCCTTTGAAATAAGCCCAGAGCATTTTCCTAACAAAGGCCTGCTCTCAAGGGAAATCACTTTACCAGAGCCTTATCTGACCTGAAGGAAGGGCAGTTTAGATAATTCCAGACCTTTAATAGCCTTTCTGTCTCATTTTAGCGGGGTTGGGGGAGGGGTGTAGCGGGGGGAGGGGGGAAGAGGCTAAGAAATATTTCTGAAGGTCAGAGCCTGGGGACTCCGGCCCACTAAAAAATGAAATTAAGTCATAAGAGTGTAGAATGTTTCTCTCCACCAACACCTTACCACCACCTCATCAGGGCTCCAGGGCAATCACAGTGGACCTAACGGAGAGAGTTGCAAGATAAAGACTATTAAGAAGAAGTTCTTAGGGAAACCGAAGATAACACAGGAGGAAAAACAAAAAACAAAAAATGCCACCACCAATGAACCTAAAGGAAATCTAACCTTCCGGTATCTATAGCTGAGGTGAATGGTAAACACAGCTCGGTTCCTAGCCTGGACAGTGTAAGACTTCACGCTAAAACCCTGATTACTTCAGTTCTTATTGCCAAATACATCATGTCCAAACAAAACAGAAAAAAGCAAACAAAAACCACACAAAACCCCAAAATACAATCTGAAGACACAAATCAAGCATTAGCACAAGACCTTATATGACACATATTTTGGGATTCTCAGATAAGGAATTTAAATTAATACATTAAGCGCTTTAATAGAAAAAGCAGACAACATGTAAGAGAAGATGGATAATATAAGCAGAGAAATGGAAACTCTAAGAAAGATTCAAAAGAAAATGTTTGAAATAAAAATAACAGTTGTGAAAAAATGAATAATGCCTTTGATGTGCTCATCAATAAACTGAACAGAACCGAGGAAAGAATCAATGACTTGATGTGTCAATAGAAACTTCCAAAACGAAATGGAATAGACAAAAAAGAATGGAAAAAGTGGAACAGAAGATCCCTAAACTGTGGGATAATTATAAAACATGCAATATATATATGTACTGGGAACACCAGAAGGAAAGAAAGAAGCAGAAGAAATATTTGAAGTAATAATGCCCAAGAATTTTCGAAAATTAATAACAGGTACCACATCACAGATTCAAGAAGCTGAGAGAACAAAAAGCAGGATAAATACCAAAAAAAATGACAACTGGGCATATCATATTCAAACTTCAGAAAACCAAAGACAAAGAGAAAATCTTGAAAGAAGCTGAGATGTAGGGGGACTCACCTAGAAATGAACAATGATAAGAATTACAGGAGACTGGGTGTGGTGGCTCACACCTGTAATCCCAGCACTTTGGGAGGCTGAGGTGGGTGGACCACCTGAGGTCAGGAGTTCAAGACCAGCCTGGCCAACATGGTGAAACCCATATCTACTAAAAATACAAAAATTAGTCATGCATGGTGGTGAGCGCCTGTAATCCTAGCTACCTGGGAGGCTGAGGCAGGAGGAGAATCACTTGAACCCAGGAGGCAGAGGTTGCAGTGAGCTGAGATTTCGTCACTGCACTCCAGCCTGGGCAACAAAGTGACACTCCATCTAAAAAAAAATCAAAATAATAATAATGATAATTTTACATGAGACTTCTCATTAGAAAGCATGCAAATAAGAAGAGCATGGAGTAAACATTAAAAGTGTTGAAAGACAAGTCCCACCAATTTAGAATTCTGTATCCAGTGGAATTATCCTTCGAAAATGAAGGGGATATAAAGACTTTCAAGACAAGAAAAAACAGAGGGAATTTTTTTTTACCAGTAGTTAGTCTTGCCTTGCAAGAAATGTTAAAAGAAGCTCTTCAATGCGAAGGATTTTGATATAGATCAGAAACCTAGATCTACATAAAAAATGGAAGAGCAGCAAAGATGAAATAAATGAAGGAAATTTTTTTTGTTACTCTGAATTGAACTAATAGATAGTTGTTTAAAGTGATAATGAGAAGAATGTATTGAGTGATTATAGCTTTTGGTTAAGTAGAATGAATGCCAGCAATGTTATAAGGAATGGGAGAAGGATTTGGTAGTTCTGCGTTACAAGGTACCTGCACTACTTGAAAAACAGGATGTGTTATTTGAAAGTGGACTTAGGTGAGTTGTAAGGTGCATTGCAAACTCAAGGGCAATCACTACAAGTTTTTAAAAAGGAAGTATAATTGATAATATAAAAGAGGAGGAGGAAATGGAACCATATAAAATGCTCATTTAAAATCAGAGAAGGCAGAAAAAGAGGAGACAATTTTAAAAGAACGAAAACGTACAACAAATATAAAACAGTTACAAACATGCAAGGAATTAGTCAAAAATATAAATAATCGCTTCAAATGTGAACAGTCTAAATATACCAACTAAAACACAGAAAGTGTCAGAGTAGATGTTTAAAAAGAGACCCAACCTAACTGTGTACAAGAAACCAGCTATAAATAAAAACAGATTAAAAGTAATGGTTGGAAAAAGACATGATCTTAACCCAATCAGAAGAAAGCTGAAGATATCTACATCAAGCTCAAACAAAAGAAATTTCAGAATAAGACAAATGTCAGAGAAAAAGACAGGCATTACATAATGGTAAAGGGATCATTTCTCCAAGAAGATACAACAATCCCTAGCATGTACAAACATAAAAACAGAAGTGAAAATACTAAGACAAAACCCGATAGGACTGTAAGGAAAACCAGACAAATACACGAGTATAGTTAGAGACATCAACAGCCCTGTATTAGCAATTGACAGAACCAGTAGGCAGAAAATCAGTAAGTATATAGTTTAGATGAATGGCATTATCATTCAACTGAATTTAATTAACATTTATATAATATTTTACCTAGTTACAGAGCAATATACATTCTTCTCTAATTCCCATAGAACATTCACCAATATAGACCACATTCAGGGTCATAAAACATATCTACAAGAATAAGAATCACACATAGTAGTCTCAGATTACAAAGGAATAAAATTTGAAATTAATAACAGAAATAGCTGGAAAATTTCCAAACACTTGGAGATTAAACTATATATGCCTAAAAAAGAACATGGGTCAAAGAAGAAATCTGAAGAGAAATTTAAAAAATATTTTGGATGCCAGGTGCAGTGTCTCACGCTTATAATCTCAGCACTTTGGGAGGCCAAGGCGGATGGATCACCTGAAGTTGGGAGTTGGAGACCAGCCTGACCAACATGGAGAAACCCCGTCTCTACTAAAAAAAATACAAAATTAGCCGGGCATGGTGGTGCCTGCCTGTAATCCCAGCTATTCGGGAGGCTGAGGCAGGAGAATCACTTGAATCCGGGAGGCAGAGGTTGTGGTGAGCCAAGATCGTGCCATTGCAGTCCAGCTTGTGCAACAGGAGCGAAACTCCATCTAAAAAAAACAAAATTGTACTAAATGCAAGTGCTTAGAGGGAAATTTATACATTGAATGCATATATTAGAAAAGAACAAAGACTAAAATCAATAATCTAAACCTTCTTTTTATGAAACTAGAGGAAAAAAAGAGCAATATAAACCCAAAACAACCATAGCAATAGAAATCATAAAAATCAGATCAGTAATCAGTGAAACTGAAAACAAGAAAGCAACAGAAAAAGTCAACAAAACGGGGGCTCACATCTGTAATCCCAGAGACTCACAAAGCTACAAGGTGGGAGGCCCACTTGAGGCCAGGATTTCAAGACCAGCAAGACCTTGACTCTAAAAAACTCTAAAAAATTTGCCAAGCTATTCAGGACGCTGAGGTAGGAGGATTGCTTGAGTCCAGGAGTTCGAGGCAACAGGAACTATGATCTGATCGTGGCACTGCACTCCAGGCTGGGCAACAGAGTGAGACCCCAACTCTAAAGAGAGGGAGAAAGAGAGAGAAAATCAACAGAAGCAAAAGCTGATTATTTGAAAAGGCCAATAAAATTGATAAAGCTATAGCTATGCTAAGAAAAAAATAGAGAAGAAACAAATTACATATATCCAAAATCAATGAAAGCTTATTATCACATGGATGTTAGATGGATAATAAAATAATATTATGAAGAACTCTATGCCCACAAATTTGATAACTTAGATGAAATGGAGGAATTATCCTAGAAAAGCCACAAACTACCAAAATTCACACAAGGAGAAATAGATAATCTAAATAAGCCTATAATAAATTATATAGGTTAGATATACACATAAATTATAATAAATATAATTACATGTAGTATAATTATATATACAATAAATATAAATTATATATAATAAATTATATATAATCTATATATCATATATATAATTATATATTATATATATAACCTATATATCATATATATCATATATATAGGTTATATATATATAAGGTATGTATATCTATCTAAAACTCTTAGATAACATAAAAGAAAATGAAATAACCTAGGTTTTGGTGATAATGTTTAGACATCACACCAAAGATAAGATCCATGAAAAAAGAATAAATAATTTGGATGTCATTAAAATTAAAAACTGATCTGTGAAAGACACTGCCTAGAAAATGAGAAGACAAGGCACATACTAGGGGAAAATATTTGCAAAAGACATAGCTGATAAAGGACTTACTCAAAATGTACAAAGAACTCTTAAAACTCAACAATAAAAACATTAGTAACTTCAATAAAAATAGGAAGCTCTGAACACCTCACCAAAGAAGATACACAAATAAATAAGTGTATTAAAAGATTGTCAACATCTTATATCAATAAAGAATTATAAATTAAAACAACATGAGACACTGCTACATAAGCATTAAAATGAATAAAATTCAAAATACTGACAACACGAAATGCTGATGAGACTGTAGAGCAATAGGAACTCTCATTCATTGCTGTTGGAATGCAAAATGGCACAGGCACTTTGCAAGACCCTCTGGCATTTTCAAATCAATCTAAAAATAATACCATATGAGCAATCATGCTCCTGAGCTAAGTTTAAGTCTTTTGCCCATGACAAAACCTGCACATGAAAGTTTACTGAAGCTTTATTCATAATTGCCAGAATTTGGAAGCAACCAAGATGTCCCTCAGGAAATGAAGAGATAAATAAACTGTGGTACAGTCATCCCTCAGTATCCACAGGGGATTGGTTCTAGGACTCCTATGGATACCAAAATCCTTGGATACTCAACTTCCTTATATAAAACGATACAGTATTTGCATGTGACCTATATACTTCCTCTCATATACTTTATTTTTTGTTGTTTTTTATTTCTGTTTTTGTTTTTTTGAGACAGGCTTTCACTCTATAGCCCTGGCTTGAGTTTGGTGGCTCACGGCTCACTGCAGTCTCAGCTTCCCAGGCTCAAGTGATCCTCTCACCTCAGCCTCCAAGTAGCTGGTACTACAGATGGGTGCCCCCACGCTCAGCTAATTTTTGTATATTTTGTAAAGACAGGGTCTTGGCATGTTGCCTAGGCTGGTCTCGAACTCCTGAGCTCAATTGATCTGCCCACCTTGGCCTCCCAAAGTGCTGGGATTACAGGTGTGAGCCACTGTTCCCAGCCTTGGATTTCATTTTTTGGAGCAGTTATTTTAAGTATATAGAAAAACTGAGCCAATCATACAGGGAGTTCCCGTAGGCCCCCTGTCAGCCACACACTTTCCCTTATTCTTTAATATCTTATATTAGTGTGGTACATTCATTACAATTAATGAACTGATATTGATATGTTATTATTAACTAAATTCCATAGTTACATTAAGATTCACTCTTTGTGCTGTAAAGTTCTGCCACACAGAGTAGACACACTATCTGTTACACACACTATGTGATATTTAGTATATCACTAAAAATAATCTGTGAAACCTCTATTCATCCCTATGCCACTGACTCCCTGGAGACCACTGATGTTTGGTTTTATCTTTCCTAGAATGTCATATGAAAGCAACCATATAGTCAGTTCCTAGCTAGACTGCCTTCTTTCACTTATCAAGATGTATTTAAGGTTCTTCCATGTCTTTTTGTGACTTGATAGCTCATTTCCTCCTATTGTTGAATAATATTCTATTGCATGGATGTACCAAGTTTGTTTATCCATTTATTTATTGGCAATTATGACTAAAGCTTCTATAAACATTTGTATGCAGGTTTTTACTTGAACATAAGTTTTCAACTCAATTAGGTACTTAAGAGTGTGATTGCTGGATCATATGGTAGACTATGTTTAGATTTGTAAGAAACTGCCAAACTGTCTTCTGAAACGGCTGTACCATTTTCTATTACCACTAGCAGTGAAAGAGTCTCCTTGCCAACATAAGGTACTGGCAGTGAGTTGTATTTGAACCATTTTAATAGGTGTGTAGTGGTTTAAGTTTGCAACTTCCTAATGACATAAGATGTTGAACATTTTTCATATATGTACTTGCCATTTAAATATTGTGTTACTTTTCTAGGGCTCCCATGACAAAAGATTGCAGAGTAGGTGGCTTAAACAACCAAACTAAATTTTCTTGCAGTTCTGAAGGCCGTAAGTCCAAGATCAAAGTCAGCAGGGTGAACTTCTTCTGAGGCCTTTCTCATTGAGTTGCAGATGGACTCCTGGCTGTGTTCTCACACGGTCTTTCCTCTGTGATGCACATGTTATGTCCAAATTTCCCCTTCTTGTAAGGATACCAGTTAGATTGGATTAGGGTCTACCCTGAAGACCCCTAAAGACTTCATTCTAACTTAATTATCTCTTTAAAGGCCTTATCTTCAAATATGGTTACATCCTGAAGTACGAGGTTTAGGACTTTAACCTATGAGTTTTGGGGGAACACAATCAGCTACTAGTATATCTTCTTTAGTGAGGTGTTTGCTCAGATCTGTTGTGCATTTTTAATATGAGTGGTTTTTTATTGTCTGCTTTTAAGAGTTCCTTGTATATTTTGGATATAAGTCTGTTATCAGATATATGTTTTGTTAATATTTTTCTGATTATGTGGTTTGCCTTTTTATTAATTCTTTCAAAGATCAGAAGATTTTAATTTTAATAAAGTTCAAGTTTCCAATATTTTCTTACATAGATTATGCTTTCGGTGTTGTATATAAAAATTCATCACCAAACTCAAGGTCAACTACATTTTCTCCTTTCTTTTAGAACGTTTATAGTTTTTCATTGTATATTAAGGACTATGATCCATTCTGAGTTAATTTTTGTGGAAGAGGTGAGGTCTGCGTTCAGATTTTTTTTTTTTTTTGCATGTGGATATCCTATTCTTCTAGCACCATTTAATAAAAATAAAATCCACTCTCCGTTCAATTGTCTCTGCTCTTTTGCAGAAAGTCTTCTCAAAGGTCAGCTGACTATATTTGTGTTGGTTTATTGCTGGACTTTCTGTTCTGTTCCATTGATCTATTTGTCTGTTCTTTCACCCCTACTATACTGAGTTGATTACTGTAGCTGTACAGTATGTCTTCAAGTCAGGTGGTTTTTGTGCCTGACTTGAAAATTTACTGTACAGTGACAGTATTTTCTACAGGACTTTCTCCAGTATTGTGTTAGCAATTCCAGGCCTTTGTTTTTTCGTATAAACATCAGATTCAGATTCTTGTTACACACAAAATAACTTGCTGAGATTTTGACTGGGATTGCATTGAACCTATTGGCCAAATCAAGAAGCACTGACATCTTAACATTTTTGAGTCTTCCTATCCTTTACCATGAAACACATCTCCATTTAGTTAGTTTAACTTTGCTAACTTTCATCAGAATTGTGTCGTTTTTCTCACATTGATCTTATGTATATTTTGTTAGATTTATAGCTTAGCAATTCATTTTGGGGTGTACTAATGTAAATGGCATTGTGTCTTAAGTTTCACATTTCACATTTTCGTTATTGGCATATAAGGAAAGTGATGGACTCTTGTATATTAACTATTAGCTGTATCCTGCATCTTTGGTACAATCACTTATTAGTTCCAAGAGGCTTTTTATTTTGTCAATTCTTTGTAATTTTCTACACAGCAATCACATCATCTGTTAACAAAGACATTCTTCCCAATGTGTTTTCCTTTCCTTTTCCTTTCTCTCTTCCTTTCCCCTTCCCTTCCCCTCCCCTCCCTCCCATTCCCCTTCCCCTTCCCTTCCGTTTTTTTTAGGTCTCATTCTATTGCCCAGGCTGGAGTGGGGTGGCACAATCTTGGCTCACTGCAGCCTTGACCTCTGGGCTCAGGTGATCTGCTCACCTCAGCCTCCCAAGTAGCTGGGAGCACAGGCATGTGCCACTAGGCCCTGCTAGTTTTTATATTTTTTGTAGAGACAGGTTTTTGCCAGATTGTCCAGGCTGGTCTCGACCTCCTGTACTCAAGTGATCTGCTCACCTCAGCCTCCTAAAGTGCTGGTGGGATGGGATAGTTCTCTTGGCCCTCTTCCTGGGTGTGTCACTCAGCTTGCTGCTGGCCACTCCTCGCGGGAGGGAGCATGTGAGCAAGCAACTGCAGGAACCAGAGCGAACCGACACTGGCACTGGCTGGTGGCTCCCCTCTGGCGGGAACGGGCTCTGTGTGGGCCCACAGCAGCGTCCAAGTGTGTTACAACCCATGCTCTTTCAGCTCTGCCATCATGGGGTGGCCAAGTGACAACCAGCTCTGTGGAGGGTCAGGGCAGCAGCCCCTGCCCTCCCAGAACCCAGGTTCTGGTCCAGCATTCAGGAAGAATTAGGTCACATGAACTGTTTCAAAGGTGATGCAGCTGGACGTGGTGGCTCACACCTGTAATCTCAGAACTTTGAGAGGCCGAGGCAGGTACATCACCTTAGGTCAGGAGTTCAAGACTAGGCTGGCCAACATGGTGAAAACCTGTCTCTACTAAAAATACAAAAAATTAACTAGGTATGGTGGTAAAAAAAATTAGCCTGTAATCCCAGCTACTTGGGAGGCTGAGGCAGAAGAATTGCTTGAATCTGGGAGGCAGAGGTTGCAGTGAGCTGAGATCACGCCATTACACTTCAGCTTGGGCAACAGGGCGAGATTCCGTCTCAGAAAAAAAAGGAAAGAAAAGAAAAGTGATGCATATGGAAGACTTAACTGAGCGGTGAATGGCTCTCAGCAGAAAGGGAGGGGCTGAAAAGGGATGGGAAGGTGTTTTTTCCTAAGCCAAATTATCTCCAGCCAGGCCTCTCTCAGGAGCTGCACTGCCTGAAGTCAGCCATGTCTATCCATAGTCTCCGAGGCTCAGTTGCTTCTCTGCTTGCTGCTCAGCGACTTGTATCCTCGAGGCTCAGCCACCTGTGTTGCTCTGCCAGCTGAAGTCTTTTATGGGCAGAGGATAGGGGCAGGACAGGCTAAAAAGGCAACATTTGGGCAGAACAATGGGGTCAGCTGTTTTCACTTAGGGTCACGGTTCCAGGCTTAAGGGTGGAGTTCAGCCAAAAGCCCAGCCTTTCTGTGTCACTAGCATTACAGGGGTGAGCCACGGCCCATGCCTTTCCTTTGCCATTATTGCATTAGCTATGACTTCAGTACAATGATGAGAAGGAGTGTTGAAAAGAAAACACAGGTAGATGACTAAACTAAATGAGAAGATAATACATGAACAATATGAGAATTTCAACAAAGAGGTAGAAATCATTTTTTAAAAATATAACAAAAATTCTGGAGCTAAAGAACACAACGAATTAAACTGAAAAACTTCATAGAGAGCTTCAACAGCAGATGTGACCAAGAAAAAAAAATCAATGAGCTTGAAAACAAGTCATATGATATTACCCCATCAGAGGAACAAAATGGAAAAAACAAATAAAGAGAGACTGAAGAGAACCTGTAGGAATTATGAAACTCCATCAAGTGAACCAATATATGAATGACGGAAGCTGCAGGAAAAACAGAGGAAGATATTTCCTTATAGTTGAGAGAGGCATCATGGGCAGTTGGAAGCCTGACACGTGTGTTGACCTATAGTTGAACAGTGGAAACTCAGGGCTGGTTAGTGGATGGGAATCCACCCTGGGGGAGCCCATGGAGGTTTTATGAGCTTGGCCCTGTCCTGCTTGACATTTTTAGGAAGGATTTAAGAGAGACACCTACATTAAGTGCCTCAACTTTGTGAATTATATCACAGAATTTGGAAATTTAAAAAAAGAGTGCTGCTTCAGCAGCTCAGATTGTGGGCAGACTGAGATTGGACAGTGATCACCATGGTGAACCAAAGGTACTGATGGAGGGAGAATAGACTCAACTTTAGCAAAAGTTTAAAAATATTAATAAAAGATTATAGAATTGTGGGGGGAAAGCTGGCCGTAAGGACAGGTATTTGAAGAACAGGTCAGTTGCTGTTGTATGAAGGACCCCTGAAAGCTGCCTCATTGGCGAGTCACCCACGCACAAGGCCAGGCCTCAGCCTTGTGTGCTGTCAGGAGCCAGTTACCCAACTGTACCTACAAAGATCTCCAGGAGGAGATGCAAAATGTTTGATATCGTTTGCCTTATTTTAGCGGAGACGTTTAATGACAATAGTAGTGGATTCCTTGTCTCCTCTAGTCAGTGCTTCCAAATTGACTCAATACTTCAGTGGGAACACTGTGGCCACACCCAAGCCATTTAGGGAGCCTGTCCAGGTTTGGGACCTCCACTGGAAGCACAGGTGGTCTGTCTGAGGTGTGGCTTTCAATTCTGTTTCCTCAGTTGCTGGCTCTACCTCCTTGCCAAGGTCCTTACTGAGATCTTAAGAGCTGAGGTGTATTAGTTCTGGGTTTTGGACAGAGCCCTTTTAGGTCTCCCTTTCTTTCTCAATCGTTTTTCTCAGTTATGTTTCAGGGAATCAAGTCTTTCTACCCATCTAAAGGATGATTTAGATAATATCCCACTGTGGGCAAGTGGCTAGAGGCCACGCTGCAGAGAGGATACAGATGTTGGGTGGCAGATAAAGTGTGTGGGCCACATGCCCTGAACCTCAGTGAATCTGTGTTTCTATTTCAGTAAAGAAACAAGGCACCTGACCTGCAAGGAGAAAGTCATCAGATCTACCCCAATTGGCAGGGAATATAGGGATAGATGAACAATTAAGTGTCTCTATAAAGAAGTCCTTTCTCAAATCTAAGACAGAGTGTGAAGAGAGAATTCCAGAGGCCAGGTTCAGCCACAGAGCCTAGGTCTGGAGAAAAGAGGATGGAGACTCACAGATAAAAGAAACAAATTATAAAAATCAAAAGCAATATGTAAACTTATTTGGGGCCTGATTTAAAATAAAACAACTGTGACATGATATTTTGAGACAGTTTGGAACCTTCAAATATGAACTGGCTGTTGGATGAAGTTAAGAGATTAATGGTAATTCTGTGAAGTATAATTATGTCATGGTAGCAACAATAAAATAAAGTCATTAGCAGTTAGAGACAATTGAATGAAATATTTATGGGATGAAATGATATATGCTTAAAATTCTCTAGCAAGTAATCTAGTAAAAAACCAGTCAAAGAAAAAAAATGGGGGTGAATGTGATAAATGATGCAAAGTTAACACAATATTGATAATTGTTGGAGCTGGAACATGAGCACATTGGACATTTATTATACTATTCTATTTTGCTTATATGAAATACCTGTAATAATTTTTTTAAAGTCCATCTAGAAAGAAAAGGATTGTTACTGTGATCTTTCCTATTCACAGACATTTTAAGTTTTCAAATGAATTATCCCTCACATATTTGCTCATTACATTGAGTTCCTACACCATCTCATATTAGCATCAGGCTGACAGAACAAGTCAGGAAAGCAATAAGATCTGACAGTTTGGAAATGCCTGGAGTGAGGTGGCCAAGAGCTAGTGTCTCATCTGAGATGGACATGTTCTCTTTCCTTCCAAAGGCATACCATGGGGAAAGACTATTAACTAAACTTCTGGATTAAATTCAATTCACCGAGAAATAAGACCCTCCAGAATATCCTCAAATAAATACTGAAGAACTTCCTGGGAAGGTCAACCAATAGCAAATCATGAGAAGCATAGAGCCAAGCGGAAATCACATAGGGTTAAATGACTAGGAAAGCACATTTATTCAAATGGTGATGCAATTTGAAGTTGTGTCTTAAGTGTTGTACTGTGAAATTTCAATTAGGAGATAAGTGCTGTGAAATGGGCTGTGCTCAAGGACTTTGGCCAGCCGTTAGGTTTGCACTACAATTTTCCAAGATACAGAGAGAGTGAGTTCAGGATGAGCACTGGTATTTTGTTGGGTTAGATTGAAACGTTTCGATGCCTTTCAAGATGCGTGTTTTCTACCATGGGAGGCAAGATGGGTGCACTTATACATACACGTGCACAACATGTACAAGATGTTGGTGTAAAGTGTCAAATTATAAGTAAAACAAAATATGGGGAAGTTCCCAGCAACTCGGCACACTCAAATTCCCTTAATGAGAGGAAAGAAAAAGACCTCATTATGGTCCCTTCCGGTAGGTTTATCATCTGAAACACAAAGTGAAGGCAGGTTGGAAGAGCACATTGTCTTACTGTACATAATAACACTCCTAAAAGCAGCTGCTCCAGAACGGAATGTTTCTTTGACTCCATCTCTGGGAGATAGAGAGGGGAAAGAGTGGTTTTGTTTGAATAGCATTCTCAGTGTTGGTGAATTTAGTCAAGATTACAGATCTGTCTCTCTGCTTTAGGATCCCAAAATGGGATTGCAGGAAAGGAGTTAATTTTGTCATCTCACACAGAGACCATTAAAATCCTCTTGCTGAGGAAATCACAGAAGATTGCCAAATACTGCCAAAACCTCCTTCCATCAATATCCAGGAGCCCAGCTTAAGCCCTCCTCTCAGGGTTCGTGTAGAAAACAGATGTAGTCAGCATTTTTTTGCCAGGCTTTAGAGAGTGTTGGTAAAACAGAAATGATTAACATATTTCTAGTCTTACAAAGGAAGAGCACGGCACACACAGAAACGTGGGATATGAAATTCAAGTTATCAGAGTCTAATTCTGTGGTTCAAGAACTGTGTGGCTCTATGCAAGTGATTTAATCATTCTTAGCTTCAGTTTTGTAATGGGAAAATAAGAATTACCTTGTTAAATTTGATGGAAATTAAATAAAATAATAAATACTGGGTCTTTTCTAAGGGAGCACTTAAGAAGAAGACCTATTATGGAATCAGGAAACAGTAATGCCTTGTACTATATGATAGTGACATAAATGAGGTGCAATGGGAGTGAGGGTGGCTGTTGAGGTGGATTTCCAGGTGATGATCATTTGCTTTGGAGGACTGACGTACGGAAGGAGGGAGGCAGCCTGCAGTGGGTCTGCAGAGGACATTGAGGCAGCCAGGTGAGGCTGAATATCCCTTTGTGACTGTCATGGAACTGTGAGGCCTCAGATGGGGACTGAATTTCCTGAATCTTCAGCTTCCTCACACAGTATTAATCAAGTTTTAAAATTCTGAACTTAATATTTAGTAGTGGTACATTAACATGGTTCATACATCTAGAATGTGAACAGGTGGCCTGGGAAGTCCCCATCTTCCCACTGCACTAGCTGTTATCCTCCAAGGGTATTTGTTTTGTTTTCTGTGTTTGTGTTTGCTCTTTTTTTTTTTTTTTTGCCTTTATGAGCCACATACTTTTTATTTCTCACTTATTTAACCAAAATGGTTGCATAGAGCACATTCCATTGTTCTCCAAATTGCTTTTTTCACTTTACATCTTTTGTGAGAATATTTTAGGGGAGTTTATTGTAAGTAGAATTGTTAATGCTGCAAAAGAAGTGGCACTGGAACAGAAATTTTCTCAACAAGGCAATTTACTTCTATCAAAGGGTGCAACTCACAGACGGAGCAATGGCCAGCTCACATTTGGACAAGGGAGGAAAAGGGGTACTTATGCCTGATGGGGGTCACCCCTACTGCTGTGTCATTCCCCTATTGGCTAGGGTTAGACTGCACAAGCTAGACTAATCTCAATTAGCTATTTTAAAGAGAGCAGGGGTCCGAGCTGGAGTGGCAGGGTGGGTGGTTTGGCGGGAAGGACAGTTACAGGTGGGTCAGAGCAGGTAGCCAGGGGTGACCTAGGTTAAAGAAGGTGACCCAAGCAGGTGACTGGAGCAGGTGACTGAAGCAGGTGACCAGGATGAGTCAGGTTGGATCCGGGGACCAGAAGAACAGATGTGAACTACTGATTAGAACTGGTGGAAAAGGTTGTTTACTGAAACTATGAGGAAGTTGAACTTTAAAATGCATAATTAAAGAATAAGAGAATTGAACATACTGACATACTGATTCTTTAAAGAGAAACTTGGGATTCACTATATCTAACAAGTTGTTGAAGCTGATCTCAGAATTCCTCTATGGAGACTTAATTATGAAATTATCTAAAAGTGCTCATGCTAAGCTGGTTTCAAGTTACAAAGCTCCAGGATGAACCTCATCACCATGCTCTGCAACTTGAACATCCCCAGTTACCACCTGCTTGCTGTGGAATGTGCTCTACAGGTGTCTCCAGATACCCAGGGTCTGACCCTGGTCCCTCCCCAGTGCTCCATTCCAGGGGACCCATGAGGGCTACACAATGCCTGGTCATTTCTCACCCAGTCCCATGCCTGGAAGGACAACCCAGCCATGCCTTGTGCTCAGAACCTGCCCAAGGGTGCACACCTCGCTGGATGCTCCTAGTCTGATGGCAGTGATTGAAAAGAGGACTACAGGTTGAGCCTTTTTCAGGCCTCCCCAAACAGAATTACTCACCAGAGCGCTTTGCTCGATGTCTAAGGCAGCATTGTTAGTGATAGCTATTGTGACTTCTCACAAATCCACCTGCCTCTGTGTTACACTGTGAGGTTTGTTGATGAAAACATTTGAATAGATTTATTCTGAGCCAAGTGTGAGGACCATCACCTGTGAGGCAGCCCCAGGAGGTCCTGATGGCATGTGCCCAAGGTGGTCAGACTACAGCTTGGTTTTATACATTTTAGGGAGACATGAGACATCAATCAATACATGTCCAATGTACATTGGTTTGGTCTGGAAAGGTGGGACAACTTGGGGTGCGGAGGCTTCCAAGTCATAGGTGGATTCAAAGATTTTCTGATTGGCAATTGATTGAAAGAGTTAGGTTTGTATCCAAAGTCCTAGACTCAATAGGAAGGAATGTCTGGGTTAAGATGAGGGGTTGTAGACACATAGGTTTTTTTTTTTTTTTTTTTTTTTTTTTTTTTTTTTTTTTATAAAGATGAGGTTTCACCATGATGGCCAGGCTGGTCTTGAACTCCTAACCTCAGGTGATCCACCCACCTCGGCCTCCCAGAGTGCTAGGATTACAGGCGTGAGCCACCGCGCCCGGCCAACACATAGGTTTTTTATCATGCAGATGAAGCCTCCAGGTAGCAGGCTTGGGAGCTCTTATCAGACCTAAGAGGGTGCCAAACTCTTAGTTAATTATCTCCTGGATCAGGGAGAAGATCTGGAAAGGGAAGGTAATTTTCCACAGACCATAGATTTTTCCCCACAACATAAAGCTTTGCAGGGCCATTTCAAAATATGCCAAGGGAGTATTTCGGGGTAAAATACTTTGATTTCTTTTAGGTCCTGCTATCTGTCAGGTTAGACAGTCAGGTTAGAATTTGGACTCTTACTGCTACAAAGAGTCTGCTTTGTCAGTCTCAAAATCTCAGTTTTAATGTTAATGCTGGTCAGTTGTGCCTGAATCCCAAAGGGAAGAGGGTATCATGAGACAGTCTGACTCAACTTCCACTCGTAGGCCTGAACTAGTTTTTCAGGTTTCTTTGGAATGCCCTTGGCCAAGAGAGGGGTGCATCAGTCAGTTTGGGAGCTTAGAATTTTGTTTTTCATTTACAGGTTGTCGAAAGTGGGGCTTACCTGTCTTGGCTCTGGGGAGGTAATGAAGGTGGGAATCAAAGATATCTTTCAAAGACTCCCCTGGAATAGGCCAGCTCATTCTCAGAAAAACAAGCCCTTAACCTCCTCTGAGGGACACTCTGGAGAGACGAATTCAAAGTCCTTTTGGCTCCTCAGGGGGTCTCATTCAGCACTAGTTGAATCGATGAATGAATGTTGAGTTCCTTTGGAACACCTGCCGAGCCTGACACAGCATAGGTGTGTGATGATGGCTGAGCAACAAAAAAATGGGTCAGAAACCCCTATAGCAAGTACAATGGCTTATGGATACCTGATTAAAGAGATTTAGCAAAGGACCCCACATGTTTAGTTGGCTCTGAATTTTGAAAAGTGTGCTCATGGAAAAGGATCTTTTTTTTCTGAGTTCGGTAGATCTTCTATATGGCCAGAGATCTGGCTTATTTTTCATTCTCCCTGAGTTAATGCATTTATGTATCAATCATCTATAGGAATAGCTTTTGTATTCCAAATCTGGGTCATTTCACAATACAGTATTGACACAAACCCCCATTACTGCACTTGCACCATGCTTTCTGTAGGGGCATCCTCACAACCGACGCGACGTTAAGTTAATCCGGTGTCCGCTTCATGGTCTATCCATGCTGTACATATGGTGGGTATTCAATGCATGTTTCTGAATAAATGAATACATGAATGAATGAACTAATGAATTAATGAATAAATGAAAATAAGTGCCTACACCCTGCCAGTCAACTGTGAATACAGAAAATTAGGGAGAAGAGGCAGTCACTGGCTGCCCTGCCCTGTAATTCAGATTCCCAGGAGACAAATCACCCCCAGGATCCCCTCCTATCCTCTGCCTCAAGTGATTTTCATTCTGGCTGACATGGCTTGGATTTGAATATCACAGCTGAGAAGCACAGGCTAATAGGATACTCTTCTGTATCTGTCTAACATGAAGAAGCATAACTGTATTTTCTACCATTTGGTTTTATAAAACAAGAAGCATTCCTGATTGATGATGGTGTGCAGTATTTATAATGCTCTGGGAGATTAATTTGTTTTCATAAAGTGACAGTCATACAAATGAAAGGAAAATCTAACGAAGGCAAATGCTAAAGATCACATGAAGCAGGCTTTAATTTTTGATACAAATAAATAGCCCATAGACCATAAACACATCTCTAGCCTTGAAAAACCATTAGGAAAACATTGCTTATGGCAACCAGAAGACCCTGACCTTTCAGAACCAGAGCTGCTCTGATCCGTTTCCATGGTGATGGAAGCTCTGCCATCTAAACACACGGTGGTCCCCAGGAGGAGCTGACAAAAAGGCTGCAGAGGGATTACTAGGGAAAGACCAAAGTTTCTTCTCTCTCCTTTACTTTCACATTTAAATTTGACCTAATCTAAGAGGAGAATAGGGATAAACTGAATTGGAAATGTCCTTTGAACTGCAAATCATATTCTACTGGGATTTTTATTTATTTTTTAAGTTTGAGGTTTTGTCTCCAATTTATACATTTAATCTTTACGATCCCATGATGAGTTTTCGAGATAAACGGTGGCTACTTGGGGAGATAAATTCAGGTCTTCCTGGTGGCTGCAGGAGGAGGCTGTCAGTGAGGCTGGGAGACTGTGGCCTAGGAAATGTGCTGGTTCACTCTGTGTGCGTTTACCTGAGAGCTGTGCCACATCAGTGCTGAAACCCACCACTCAGGGGAGCTGCATTCCAGTTTTGCATCTGGGGGAAGGCATAAAGCACAAAGATATCCTTAAATTGCAACATAATTTTTTTTATAACTAAAAAACTTTTTTATGGAGATGGGGTCTCACTATGCCACCCAGACTGGTCTTGAACTCCTGGGCTCAAGTGATCCCCAACTTAGCCTCCCAAAGTGTTGGGATGACAGCATGAGTCACCACACCCAGCCCAGAACAGAATTTTTAAGCTGTATACATGTGTGGTCAGCAACAAACGTTTTCTGCTTAGGTCATAATGATGACCACCTGGGACACGGGACACCAGGTGTTCCTCTGAGTGCTTTGTATGTGCCATGCCTCATGTAATCCTACAAGAACCTTGCAATAACCCAGAGTCAGCTCTAAGACAAATGTATGATTACCCCTGAAGAATAGAGGAGGTGATGAAAGTTAGAAAATATGGCAGTGGTCACTTCAAAAGACCCTGGTTTCTTTACCTAAGCCCATGCTCTGCTCTGAGATGTACCACCTCCCCCGTCATGACTATACTCTGAAACACGCTATAAATGTCAGGAGACTGTGCAGGACAGAAAATGTGTTCAAGGGCCTTGAATCCCAAGGGACCCTCTTACAGCAACCACAGAGTGGCTTCTGTAATTTCCGGGTAGGATGGAGATTTCCTTCTCATTGGGGTGCCAGATAAAGTGATGATGTAACCAGACTCTGTCTTGGGCCTGGATACCCCGCTTATCAGAAGGCCAAGAAAGATAACCTCGTCATCATAAAATGGAGTTGTACATTCACAGCGCATAGCTGCCAAAGGAGCTATTGTTGGTCCCAAGATCCAAGTGTCTTCCTCCATCTCCTAGGATTGTAACCATAATAGGTCCACTGACCAATGTGTGCCACAAGTAAGTACGCCGAGACACTGGGTTGCAATAGAGAAGGAGGTTTAATCCTAGGGCTGCCAAGTGAGGAAATGGGATGAAAACTCAAATCTGCCTCCCCAAGGGGCTTGGGATCTTAAGGATTTTGTAGTGGGTGAAGTGAGGAGATGGCTGATTGGTGGAAGAGTGCAGGGAGAGGAAGAAGCTGTGTTCTCATGCTGATTCTGTTCCCCTGTGGAGGTCTTCAAACTGGTTGGCCTCAGCTGTTTCACTGGAATTCTGGATCTGGAAAACCTCTTACACAATTCTTAAACAAAAGCCTTATGATTCTAATGTCAGGACCCTATCTATAGGAACAATGGGGTTACAAATAGCCAATAACTAATGCTGTGTGACTTTCAGCAACAAGGAAGTGGGCCCAAGTACAGCCAGATTCCTGCTTAACTGTAACTGGCAAGCCACTCCTGTCAACTCTTGTTGGGATGGTTTCAGGATTATAGACAAAGACCCTCTCTCTCGGAGACTGATGGAAAGTCAGGGACACATGGTCAGTTTAGAAGCAGGGACTCAAGAAGCAATCAGCCATTTCAGCTCTCTCTTTCCACTAGTCCTTAGAATCCACAGTTTGGGAATATCTGGGTCACCAGGCAGCTGTGCAGGGACTGCGAAGTCACTGATTCTCAGAATGCCTTAGCCAGATGCACAGAGAAGCCAGGAGTGGGTGGCCTGCAGGGAAATTCAACTTCCAGAGCTTCTGTCACTGAAGTGCAGCATAGCCCACTCAGCCATCGAACTCCTACCTGTTTGTTTCATTTGCATTCGCTTTGTCTTCCCAACCAGACTGAAAGGTCAGCCACACAGACCTGATTCCTGCCACCCAGCCCTCCCAGGGCCCAGCCCAAAGCTCAGTGTGCTTCAGTTCAGTACGTGCAGTTTGACAGCATGAGCATGGAAATTTGCAGGATGGTATGCTCAAACATCCTTGAAACATCCCAGTGACAAAGGTGTGTTCTCCCTTCACTCATTAAAGTGATATATAATGCTTGAGGACCTAGCTCAGACATGGTCCTATTTGTGAAAGAAATAGACATTTTGTGGTATAATTATTAAAACACAACATTTGGGGCTACAAGTGGCTTTCACAATCATTTAAACACATTTTGTAATTTCACAGATAAGTTCACAGTTAGCTCACGGTATTTGGATATATTACAAATAACGTGTCATTTCTTTTTTTCTTTTGCCTTTTTTTTTTTTTTTAGACAAAGTATCACTCTGTCACCCCAGCTGGAGTGCAGTGGCTCAATCTTGGCTCACTGCAACCTTTACCTCCTGGGTTCAAGCAATTCTCCTGCCTCAGCCTCCGGAGCTGAGATTACAGGCGTGCACCACCATGCCTGATTAATTTTCGTATTTTTAGTAGAGACAGGGGTTTCACCTTCTTGGCCAGGCTGATCTCGAACTTCTGACCTCAGTTGATCCGCCCACCGTGGCTTCCCAAAGTTCTGGGACTACAGGTGTGAGCCACCACGCCTGGCAGTGTGTTTTATAACTTTGCTTTATGTGTGCTTCTGTGTGAAGACCCCTTATTTAGTATACACCGTTGATTCATGAACATTGAACTCATGACTAACAACACCAAAACAGAACAAAACTTACCTAAGGCACATATTTTCCCCAGAAGGCACAGCACATGAGTCAGCATGTCTGCACTATGCTTGGGGCCATTTTAAACAGTGAAACTACCAACAAAAAGCACAAAAAAACGTGAGAAAGCTGTCACTAAGTAGACTGCAAAAAGGACCACTGGCGCGGGCTGGAGTCTGTAATTCATTTCTTCACAGTTCTGGAGCCGGGAAGTGCAAGATCAAGGTGTGGGCAGAATCGTTCTTTCCAAGGCCACCCTGCTTGGCTGGCAGAAGGCCACCTTCTCACCTGCTGAGCTTGGATTCCTGTGGCTCCTGTGGAGAGTCCATGCCTGGGGTTCTGAGCCCTCCACGTGGCACCTGGGCGTGCCTGGGGGTGGGGGGCTAGGGGAGGGATAGGAGGCGGTGGGGGGTTGGGGAGGGATAGCATTAGGAGAAATACCTAGTGTGGATGACGGGGCGATGGATGCGGCAAACCACCACCATGGCACGTGTATACCGATGTAACAAACCTGCACGACCTGCGCACGTACCCCAGAACTTAAAGTATAATAATAATTTTTTAAAAAAGAAGCCTCCCAGTGGGGCTTAATGTGAAGCCCGCCCCGCCAGCGGGGGCGCTGTAGAGCGAGGAGGCCGAGGCGGGAACGCGGGCGGTGGGACCCGACGCTCTATCCCAAAGCCCGCGTGTGGCAGCTGAGAGGCCGCGGGCTGAGGCGCGGCGAGACGCCCAGGGGAGCGGACCTGGAGGGGCAGCCAGGCTAGGGGCGGCCGCTCCCGGAGCGAGCGGAATGAGGAGCGTACGGGCGGCAGGGCGCGAAACCTTCACCCGCGGCGCCTGCGCCCTCGCTGCGCTCCCCACCCCGAGGCGGGAATCCGCTCCCAGGCCGAGGCTCTGGGCTGGGGGCGCTGACCGGCCCCAAGGACTGCTGCCTCCGGTTCGGGTGGCGGCGGGGGACCTTTGAACCCTCTCCGTCGCCCTGATGGAGGGAGGCCGGGGTTGAGTGAGGAAGGCGGTCTGGAGTTCGAGGACCCGCGCACCCGCAGCCGGTGAGAGGACGCCTGGGCCGGGCTGGGCGGCGGGCGCGTCCCCGCGCGCTTCTGCGTGTCCTTCTCCGCCTCCCCACAGAAACGCCATCCGTTTCCGGATCGATAGGTGCCCCATAACATTCCCTAGACTCGCTGCTCCGCACTTGTTAATTTTCGTTTTTTAATTTTTCCCGTATCCAAATACCAATTCGAATGCCCCGGATTTTGCAAATAAATTTTCCTTGAGAAAAAGGAGGGCGAGGTCCCTCCGAGACTTCACTGGCGCGTGGCTTCAGGGCCTGCTCGGCGGCTCCCCAGTGCTCTCTGGGGATCCGGTGTCGAGGGGGACCCCCAGCTCCCATCGTCCCCCAGTCCCCCCACCCTCCATCCTCTCTGCTCCATACATCACTGCGTTATGCAGATTGAAAAATCTGCCTGTAGGAGAGAGATCCAAGATGGCGGATCACTAGCAGCTCAGGATTGCAGCTCCCAGTAAAAGCGCAGAGAGCCAGTGGACGCCACACTTACCGATAAATTTTTGCTGCCCACGGACCAGGACATTCCCAGCGGAGGAGCCCCACGGGTCGCTAGCGTGACCCTTTCGGCTGGCGCGGCTTTTTTGCTGGCGCCTCGGCTCGGCGGCTCTTGGTGCGGAGTAAACGGGACTGAGTCTCCTTTTGGATGATGTTTGGCGCTCTGGGAAGTCAGAGCAGTCCATCCAGCTGATTGAAAAAGGGACTGAGAAGCCAGACCGGAGACCCCCGGGCAGAAAAGCACCACGAATTTCAATGCTGCTGTCTTAGCTAGCGTTGCGAGTCGCACAGTGAAAATTACATGGATTCCGGAGCTGGGAATTGACAAGTTGGACGTCCACTCAGAGACCTAATTTGAAAGTGGATAATTACAAAGACGACAGATGGATAAAGCCATAAAGATGCCAAGAAGCCACCGTAAAAAAACTGAGAACACTCAAAATCAGAAAGCCTCTCCTGCAGAGGACGCTAGTTCCCCATCAGTAACGGAGCAAGGCTTGATGGAAGACGAGTGTGAAGAATCATCAGAATTAGGCTTCAAAAAGTGGATAATAAGAAACCTCTGTGAGCTAAAAGAATATGTTCTAAACCAATGCAAAGAAACTAATAACTTTGAAAAAAGGTTTGACGAAATGCTAACGAGAATGGACAATTGAGAGAAGAACATAAACGAATTAATGGAGCTGAAAAACACAATACGAGAAATCCGTGAAGTATGCACAAGTTTTAACTGTCGAATTGATCAAGCAGAAGAAAGGATATTAGAGGTTGAAGACCAACTTAATGAAATGAAACGAGAAGATAAGATCAGAGAGAAAAGGGTAAAAAGGAATGAGCAAAATCTCCAAGAAATATGGGACTATGTGAAAAGACCTAATTTACGCTTAATAGGTATACCTGAAAGTGACAAAGAGAATGAATCCAAGTTGGAAAATATTTTTCAGGTTATTATCCAGGAAAATTTTCCTAAACTAGCAAGGCATGACAATACTCAACTCCAGGCAATACAGAGAACCCCACAAAGATATTCCTCAAGAAGACCAACCCCAAGACACATAATTGTCAGATTTACTAGGATTGAAATAAAGGAGAAAATACTAAGGGCAGCCAGAGAGAAAGGCCAGGTTACCCATAAAAGGGAAGCCTATCAGACTCACAGCAGATCTCTCAGTAGAAACTCTACAAACCAGAAGAGAGTGGGGGTTAATATTTAACATCCTTAAAGAAAAAAACTTTCAACCCAGAATCACATATCCAGCCAAACTAAGTTTTACAAGCCAAGGAAAAATAAAATTTTTTGCGAACAAGCAAGAACTCAGAGACTTCATTACCA
>PVKP010016731.1:0-47606 GCA_004027715.1 Plecturocebus donacophilus
TCTATGGATAGCCCTGATCTCAACCATAAGAGAAGCAACAGAAAAATCTGAAGGATCTACCCTCAGGCAGACACATGCTCAAATGCTGGCACATAAACTTGCCACTGTGTTATGCTGAGCAAATTATTATTGGAAAATAGGAAATGTATCAATTCTCTGGCAAGTATGACTTTTAATTAGAGTCTGAATTAAATGTTCCTCCTTTGTATTCCCTTAGAAACTTATAAATTGCTTTATCATATGCACTTACGGCTTTTTAAGTTGTTAATTTACAAGCCTAGCTCCATTAAATCATGAGATCCTTGAGGTTTTGATCTGTGCCCTATTCATCTTGGTAACCTGAGCAGTTAGTGCAGTGATGTGTACCTCCTAGGCCCTGAAATGCTTTCAGAATTGAATGTCAAATGTAAATCAGGTTACTGGAATTCAGAGTCAGAGCCAGGAAGTATTAGTCCATTGTTGCTATGTATTTAATATAATAAAATCTTTAAACAGTTTCCGATTGGTGCATATTTATATTTTTTGTTAATTTTTCACTATTATGGATAATACTGCATTGATTACATACGTGTTTATATTTTTGCAAAGCTATGTGATCATCTGATTATCTCCCTAAGATGTTCTTTTTCCCTGGGGCAATGTCATTTTTACATCAAAAGGTTTGCAGTTTAAGATGTTGCTGCATATTGCCCTCCATAAAAGTAGTACATTCTCATTAGCAGCACATACTGTCCATTTCTCCACGCAGTTTTGTAATCAGCATTGGATATTTTAAGTCTTTTAAAATACCTTTCCAAACTGATAAACACAAATTACAACCTTTTTCTGTTTTTGTTTGTATTTTCTGATAGTTAATATGATTGATCAATTTTTCATATATTTATTGGCAGTGACATTCCTTCATACATGTATGTCCTTTACCTAGTTTTCTTTTTAACAATTGTTATGAGGCTTTAGTTTGTACGCCTTTAACTAAATGTTTTATGAAAATGAACACTGTATCTGACTTGGGAGTATCTTTCCTACATTGCCTTTTCTCCATATCTTCACCAACAACTGTTATTTTTTGACTTTTTAAAATAGACGCTCTAACTGGTATAATTAAAATGGTGATAGATCATTGCCATTTTAATTTTCATTTCTCTGAATTAGTGACATTGAGCATGTTTTATGTGCTTTTTGGCCATTTGTATGTATTAAGAAGTATCTGTTTCTGCCTTTTGCCTACTTTTAAATAAGGTTGTTTATGTGTTTCTTGTTGTTGTTGAATTATTTGAGTTTCTTGCAGATTTTGGATATTAGTCCTTTGAAGGATGCATAGTTTGCAAATATTTTCTCTCATTCTGTAGGTTGTCTGTTCACTTTGTTGATTATTTCTTTTGCTGTCCAGAAGCTTTTTAGTTTAATTAAGTCCCATTTGTCTGTTTTTTATTGCATTTGCTTTTGAAGTCTTAGTCATGAATCATTTGCCTAGGTCAATATCTAGAATAGTTTGTGTATTAGTCTGTTTTCATACTGCTATAAAGAACTGCCTGACATTGGGTAATTTATAAAGGAAAGATGTTTAACCGATTCACAGTTCAGCATGGATGGCAGGCCTCAGGAAACTTACAATTATGGCAGAAGGTGAAAGGGAAGCAAGGCACCATCTTCACAGGGCAGCAGGAGGAAGTGCTGAGCAAAAAAGAAAAAATCCCTTATAAAGCCATCAGATATCCCGAAAACTCACTCACTATCATGAGAACATCATGTGAGAAACCACCACCATGATTCAATTACCTTCACCTTGTCTCTCCCTTGACAGGATTACAATTCAAGATGAGATTTGGATGTGGACACAAGCCTAACCATATCAGTTTGTATAGCTTTTGTTTCTAAAATATTTTTATATTTTCAGGTCTTACATTTAAATATTTAATCTATCTTGAGTTAATTTTGTATAAGGTGAGAGATAGGGATTCAGTTTCATTTTTCTGCATATGGCAATCCAATTTTTCCAGCACCATTTATTGAATAGGTCTTTCCCTAGTGTATGTTTTTGTCAACTTCATCAAATATCAGACCTATGTAGTCAATAAGTATGTGCCTTTATTTCTGGGTTCTCTATTCTGTTCCATGCATCTATGTGTCTATTTTTACACCAATAGTATGATATTTTGGTTACTATAGCCTTGACTTATCATTAGAAATCAGGTAATGTGATGCCTTCAGATATGTTCTTTTTCATAGGATTGCTTTAGCTATTTAGGCTTTTTGGTTCCATGTGAATATTAGGATTATAATTTTTAATTCTGTGAAAAAATGACATTGGTATTTTGATAGAAATTGCATTGAATCTATAGATTCCTTTGGGTGATGTGGTCATTTTAATGACATTGATTATTCCAATCTATAGGATGCTTTTCCATTTGTATGTGTCCTCTACAATTTCTTTCATCAGTGTTTTTTTGTTCAGAAACTTTTTTGTTTTTCTTGTAGAGATAATTCACCTCTTTGGTTACGTTTATTACTAGGTATTTTCTGTAGCTACTGTAAATGGGATTGACTTCTTGACTTGTTTCTCAGCTTGATCGTTATTGGTGTATAACAATGCTACTGACTTTCATACATTAATATTGTGTCCTGAAACTTTACTGAATTTAGTTATCAAATCTAGGAGATTTTTGGAGAATTCTTTAGGGTGTTCTAGGTATTAGATCATATAATCAGCAATGAAGGACAATTTGACTTCTCTGAATTTGGATACTATTTATTTTTTTCTCTTGCCTGATCTCTGGCTAGGATTTCCAGGACTCTGTTGAATGAATGGGGAAAGTAGGCATCCTTCTCTTGTTCCAGATCTTAGAGGGAATGCTTTCAGCTTTCCCCTGTTCAGTATGATGTTGGCTGAAGGTTTGTTTATATGACTTCTATTATTTTGAGGTATCTTCCTTCTATACGTACTTTGGTGAGGGTTTCATGAAGGGATGCTGAATTTTATCAAATGCTTTTTCCGCATCTATTGAGATGATCATATGGTCTCTGCATCCATTGGATGATCATGTGGTTTTTCTTTTTATTTCTGTTTAAACAATGAATCATATTTACTAAATTATCTAGGTTGAACCATCCCTGCATCCTTGGGATAAAACTCGCTTGATTTTGGTATATTATCTTTTTATGTACTGTTGTGTTTGGTTTGCTAATTTTTTAAAAGGATATTTGCATATATGTTCATCAGGGATATTGGTTTGTAGTTTTCTTTTCTTGTTTTGTCCTTGCCTGGTATTAGGGTGATAATTTGGTATTAGGGATACTGGCTTTAAGGAAAAGTTAAGAAGGATTCTCTTCTCCTTTATTTTTTGGAAGAGTTTAAGGAGGATTGGTACCAATTCTTCCTTGTTTGTTTTGTAGCACTTAACTGTGAATCCGTCTGGTCCTGAGCTTTTGTGTGTGTGTATTGGCAGATTTTTTGTTACTGATTCAGTCTTGCTACTCAGTATTGGTCTGTTCAGGTTTTCTAAAAGTGTCTCCATTTTTATTTCTGATTTTGTTTATTTGGGTCTTGTTATTTTAGCTAGTGGTTATCAATTTTATTTATCTTTTCAAACAACCAACTTCTTGTTTTATTGATGATTTTTATTTTTATTTTGGTATCTATTTAACTTAATTCTGATACAATGTTTGTTATTTATTTTCTTGTGTCTCTTTTTCTGTAGTTGGTATTCTCATTCATTGGTTTATCTATCATTGCACAAATACCTGTCTAGTTATTTTTAATCGCTCCCTTTCCTACTGGATATTAAATTGGCAAACTCAAATTTCTTTTGCTCATTATTTCAGTATTAGCACTTAGGATGATGTTTGCCACAGAATGAAGTTAATATTTTTTAAATATATAAAGTAGTTAAAACTTGTGATGATAAAAATAGACACGTTTCACATTTACATTTTTGGCTTATCTTTTTATTCTCTAAGGAGCATTATCCAGTTTTATGTTTTTCCAAGTGGCTATTTGCCTTGACACCATATACCAAATAATCTATCTTTTTCTCTAGTAATTTGAAATGTCATTGTTACTAAAAGATGGAGTATACTACATGCCCCTTTTGTCTTGTGTCTATTTTTAGACTATATTCTCTCCCCTGTCTTTAACAGGGGAAATTTTAAATTGAAAATAGTATAAACTGTATAGAGTCTAATTTTAACATTTCTTAGCAGTAAAAAAATCTAAGCAACTAATACTCCCATGTTTAATGAAAAAATATAATATGTAAATATGGAAAAATGGATTGTATTTATTTATTCTCCATTAATTGTTGGCAGAAATGATTTACTTGAAAGTTTGCAAATAACTTATTACTATAGCCTGAAGGACTAATTAAATGAAAAACTTCAAAATGCATCTCATTACCAAATATTATAACAATATTATTTTAAGCAAAATTATTAAATTTTATCAAAACATAAAATTTCATCTAAAATACTACCATGATTTGCATAAAGCTGTGGTTATTTAGCATGATATTAAAAATATTTATTGGTATTTTTTGTGTTTGTATGTCTTTGTAGGCAGGTATAATACCTATTGTGTTTAATTTGCATGCTTCAGGAACTGAGGGGAAAAGTTTGAATGTATAATTAGAAGACTTACATTTTAACATCTTGTCTGAGTTTACAAATGGGTAAAATAATAATAAAATCTCTGCCTCTTTTGCAGGGTGTGTGAACATGCTTATTAAAAAGAGTCCCATTGAATTAAAACCTATGGCTACTACCTGGGCATTTTGAGCTCCTTTGTCCAGCAACCAATAAACAAGAAAACTCTGTTTTCTCTAATAAAGATACCACAACTGGCATGGACACTGTGATTGGAGATACTAGTCGATTGCGCTTGCAGTAGTCTGTAATCTATCATTGAGATTCCATCTGGTTTCTGCAGCATCTACACTAAAGAATCAAATGGACACATGATGGGGCCCACTCCCTCTGCCTCTGCCTCCTTTAGATCTTTAATGGTGGCACCAATCTTTGCCATTCCCTGCTTGTCAGGATGCTATATTGCTTTGAGTTCACTATTTTGCTTGGGGATGGGGATGTTTCAAGGTTTCCTAGACCTCCACATGATAGTTTTTTTTTTTTTTTCCCACAGACCAGGATTCCACTGTGGGAGGTACGCTAATTTTCAATGATACTAATTCCAATTTTACATACCTGAAGTGGTGAAATGACCACTATAAACTTGATATTGTCTAGGACTTCATTTATTTCCCAAGTCCTGTGTGTCTTCACTTTAATTTTATGGCCATGATGATGTTTTAGATCTCAGACTCTCAATGTCAACATATTTCCTGTGTCTAAGAATTTTTAAAATGTTTATGCATGTTGTACCATCTCTTGGGATCCTTGCCAGCTGTCAGATTCTTTAATGTCTGTATATCAGGAGAGTGCTTCCAAATCAATAAACTCTCTCTTATCAAATTACATGTTCTTAGCACCTTTGTTTAAGTATCCTAAGCATCCTGTTCCGTAAGCACTTGCAAGCCAGGTTGTGCAGCTCCTTAGGCATTATAGCCTCTTTCCTGCCATATTAGACCCACATGTTTCCAGTTTGGTTATGCTGATTTAACCTTTAGGTATAGGCCTACAGGTAGAGAGGAAAAGTCCAGAGAAATACATCTGTTCCTTTGTGAGAGAGATGCCTGGCATTCTCTTCCCACTTGGAGGAGGGTAGTGCCCACTTTTATTGGGGAAAGCTGAACCACTTCTGCAAACACAGAAGGCTCAGAAGAGTCTGGGAAGTTAAAATTTTTGGAGGCCTCCACTCAGATGTTTTCATTTAGGTTTTTCTAATCTAGGTCCTGACGTTGGCATAACAGACCTGATTTAATTGTGTTTAACTTTCTTTGAGATTTAGACACTGGCTTTATTAAGTGTTAACCTAGATTTATCCATATCCCCATTGCAGATGAGAGCTTAATTGCATGAAAACAAACAGACTCACTGGCATTTGCCCCTGACTTTCAATTGCCTATTACTGGCCATCATCAGTTCATTATATTTCTGGAGCACATCAATCATGCTTCGCAATAGTATTCAATACTGTTATTTTTAGAGCTCCTAATTTCTTAATGTCTTTTAAACAACAGCTAATTATATTTTTCCACCAATACACCATTTCAATTTAGCACTGGTGAAAATTTTAAAAATCAGACCATCACTTTGTGCTAGAGGCTGTTTGTGCTTTACCTGCTACCAGCAATGGGTGGGTCCTCATTATCAACCAGATGTGAGGAATTTGCCTCCAAAAATCCCACTGTACTGCCATTTTGGGGGATTACTCATAGTACTGACTGCTATAGGTTGGGTTCAAAGGAAATAGCTTCTAGAATTTTGGGTACAAGATGCTTATTAGGGATTAATACCTGTGAAAGAAAGTAGGGTTTGGTAGAAGGAAAAGTCAAGTTGTGATGCGGCTTGACAAGAACAAACCCAACTGGGAGCTCTAGAGTTGACATTTATACTTTTGCTCTACTCATTCATCATATGCTGGGTTGACCCAGCAAGAATATGATCTTGGCAGGATGGCTTTCTGCAGGTAAGGCAGATCCTTGAGGTGCTTACAGGTGGAAGCTGTCTGTTGACTGTGCTCCCCACAGCTGGCCAGCAATTTTTTCCCTGAAAAAATTTGGCCAGCAATTTTTTCCCTGAAAAAATTTGGCCAGCAAATTTTTCCCTGAAGGGAACTAGATGGTGCATCTCTGTGTCTCAATATGTTTACACACAGGCAGAGCAGGACATTACTGGACAATCTATCTAGTACATTTTGTGGTCAGTATTAAAGTGACAGAATGTGGTTTTGCCAGTTTTCACCTTCTGGTGAAATACTCTTGGTATTACTAGACCTCAGATTATCTTTTAGTTTGCTGCTTTGTATATTTGTTTGCTTTTTATCTTTAAAATGGCAATGCTCTCTGGCTCACACATACCCTGTTGGGTGATGACACATATCCTTGTGGGTAATTGTGATAATCAGATGAATAACGCTAATTTTAAACACACCCATACACACAAACACACACACACACACAGAGTAAATGACAAAGCCTCATACCAATGTAACATGTTAATGCTAATGGCTGTTTTACTGATTTCTAGGGCTAAGTATCTAGAGACTTTTTCTTATCCTAAGTTTCTTGTTTGACGTCATACTCTCTGACTTGGAAACAAAGTCAGACCTGAGAAATCAAGTTGGGCATGACAAGGCAGATTGTAAGGTCTTTATCATTCTATCAGATGATCCTTTTCGTGAACAAGATAACATATTCCCTTGAAACTGATTCTTGGGTAAAAGTATTCATATTTCCCAAAATGAGATATATAGAAAGTAATTATGGGACCAGCCAGTTCATCTCCGTAACTCAGAAACCCTTGGCACAGTTAGTATCATTCATTTGTACCAATAAAGTTCAATGTGTCCTGACACAGAATTCTTCCAGCTATCATAAAGGGACTTGGGTACCTTTGGATACCATATGCTGGCAATAAGTCTAGCCTAATAGCCAAGTGCATGGTCCCCTTATTGCTTTTAAGTCATTCCTAAGCATCACAAGGACCCCCTCAAAACTACCATTTAGCTGTCACACGTCAGCAGAGGCAAGCTAAGGGATGATGAATAATGGGACCACCAAAAATAACATGGGCCAATATGTTCCCTACCAACTCTTTTTCTCTGAAAATGCAGATCTTACACAGTTTTAGGTGGTGAAGACACACGCAGTACTGCCAATGAAATGTCACTATTAGTTGTGCTCTCTTATCCAAGATACCCACCTACTTGGGTCACAAGCCCAGGGATGCTAGTATTCCTGAAGATGCAGGTGATGGGAAAGATTTAGGAAAGAACAGCCTGCCAGTGAGTGAAGTTAGTGAAGAGAAGCCAGATTCTTCTATACAACCCCTTACTCCTACAAGAGATTTAAAACGGCCTGAGGTGGGCCTACTGCCTGCTGGTGCCAGAACAGCATGGCAGATTGGCTTGATATTCCTACTCATGTCCTACATTTAATAAAGGCGGGGGTGCTTTGCGACTTTTTTTTAAAATCTAAAATGCACTTTATTTCTTCAGTCTCATGATCTCCCCGACATCCCTCTGACCACATCTGCCATTCAAGTCCAGCCAACCTAGCCTCTTTGTTAACCCCAAATCTACCAACCTGCTCCTCTTTGAGGGTCTTCAGTGTTACTGCTCCCTCTTGTTTAAATGCTTTCTTCCTAGATATTTGCAAGACTTGCTCTCTCCTTGGCCTTTTACTGTATTAGAAATGTCGCCTTCTCTTCCATTCCTTTCCCTGTTTTATTTTTCTCCATAGCAGTTATCCCCACTTGATGAGTATATATTTATTATTAACTTATCTGTTCATCCCCTATTTGTCACTAGCCCTCTGTCTGAGATGAAAGCTCCATGAGAACAGGAGTTAGGTCTATTTTTTTTACTACTGTCACAGAACAACAATTTAAATATTGTTGAACATTGAAGGCTATGCAATTTCTTCCTCATGCCCCATTAAAATGTCCTTTATTTTCCATTAAGCCATCTCTCATCTCCAACCTCTATCCTGGTCTTCTCATGTCTTTCATTGGTTCTATAAAAATTTCTTAAGACATTTAACACTTTTTCCTTGATCATGAGATTGAAATAGATATCAAAGCTATTGACATTTCATCTTATTAGACTATAAGCCCATCAAAGTGTGGACTGTTTAATTTAATTCTGAATCCTCTCTAGTACATTGATCTGTGCTCATTAAGTATTTGGAAGATAGATGAATGTCTGCAGGGTTACTAAGTTAATTCATTTGTTCATTTACTCATTTCTTTAACAAAAGACTGACAATCACTGCACTAATTGTTGCTTTGTTAATTCATTTGTTCATTTACTCATTTCTTTAATAAAAGACTAACACTCACCGCACTAAGTGTTGCTTCTGTAGTGAATTAAGCAGAAACCGAACCAAACCAAACCAAACCAGACCATTAGTAGGCCGTCATGTAATAAGCACATATGTTTTACTAAGTATTTTTCATAGGTCATTATTATATATATTTAATCCTTTTGATAGTTAAAAAGGATGTTATTATTCCCCATTTAAAGGATGAGCAAAAGAGAAACACAGAGATGTCGAGGTTTTGGTTTTTTTTCTCCTGGATTTTTATCTCTATCTCTCCACTATCAATATATGTCTTAAGCAATGTGCCACGTATTCTGGTTTTGTACAAAACCTGATACCTAAGAATAATAACCGCATTAGGATATTTGATGATTATGTTTGTGTGACACTGATACAAATCTGTTGTGGGCAGAGGATGATTGCTGACTTGGGATAAATGTCTCTGTAAACCCTCTCTCAGAGCCTGTGTAAAGAGATCTAGCACTGTGGCTCAAAGGCAGTGGGACTCCTTGATTGAACACTCAATGTTTGTCCCAAAATACATCTTTCTTACTGTTTGCAGCATCTGTCTTGGCTTCTGTGGCTTTTGACTTCAATGACCTATACCAGTGGCTCCACTTTGGAGGCCACTCTCAGGCTACTGGAACCACTTTGCCCCTCAAGTATAAAAAGTGGGAAGTGCCTGGGAATTAATACCACACCCCATTCATTTCTAGGGGTGACCCTTAACCAGTAAATACCTGTGGGTGAGGAGGTTTAAAAGCCCAGCTCTTTGCCTTAGGTTGCAATAATGCTGAGACATAATTTATACGTCCATACTTCCAGGGTGTCTCTGTCAGATCAGGTTGAGTTTAAGCTCTGGAAGCTTTGCCTGAAATTGCACTGTTGCTTCCTTTTGTTTTTCGCTTTCCTTACTCACTTACTAGTTTTTCCTCAAATTTATTTAATAAGTCACTTGCATCTAAATCCTTCTCTCAGGGTCTCCTTTTGAGGAATCCAACTGAAGATGGCTGCTAGTAGGAAGCATTAATTGAAATGTTCTTCATGTGAAAGTGTAGGGTTCAGCCCTACAGGGTCCTATGAACCCCTCTCTACTAGTGCGGAGATGAGAATTGGTGGAAATAAAGACACAAGACATAGAGATCAAGAGTAAAAAGTTTGGGCCCAGGGGTTCACTGCCAACAAAAGTGCGGAGTCCGGCAGTGGCCCTGAGTGCCTGAGCGCTCCGACTTTTGTGGAGTACAAAGCAGCGGGCAGGGTAGGTAGGGTGAGGTAATTGTGGTCAGTGACAGGGTTAAGTACATCACCTGTCATAGGGATGGGGGCCCAGGACTTTCAAGTAGCCAAGATGAGGTAAGAAGCATAATGCATCTGCACTTTTTCCATACTTACCAAGAAAGAACAAAGACATTAAGATTTACGTTACTTTTACTGATTATATATTCTAAGAAAAAGAGGGAACCAGGTGCAGAAGTGGAACATGAAAGTGATCATGGAATGTGACCACTGAAGCACAGCATCACATGGAGACAATGAAGCCCCCGATGTCTATGGGCCTCCCTGACAGCTGTCAGGCCTACAACAAGAGCTTGGAGAAGCAGAGTTTTCTCCTAACTCCCCCAAGGAAGGAGACATCTTGGCCATTTTGGACATCTTCCCTAGCTGGCTAAACAGCAGGCACTTTCCCAGCACTGGCACTGCTGCACAGCCGAGGCGCCCTCCTGCAGCCCTTATGCGGGTGTGACAGAGGGCTTAGAGCATCTTGCCTTAGGGTCACTTCTTTCACAGTGTCACCTTAGGGTCACAGTTTGCAACCCGAGAAGCATTAGCAACATTAAAAGATTATAATGAGTATATTTAAGTATCTATATCTATGACTACTTATGTGATTATATTTCTAATCTCATCATTTTTATGGAAACAGGCTGAGGCGTCAGACCCTTTCCTCAGCACTTGCGGGGTCTCCCACTCACAAGAAAGGAATTGTGTCTTCTACATGAAAGCTGCCCTGTGCTTTTGGAGGAAGCTGCTTGCCTCTGGGTTAGAGCTGGTCCTTCAGGGTATTTCATGGCTATCTCTTAGTGGTTCTACTCTAACCTAGATTGGAAATAAAACAAATTAAAATTATTTCTTTAGATTGTACATTGCATGTAATTGCCCCAAACACATGGACACACAGACACACACACACAAACACACACTTGTGGTCAAATGAAATAAAATAATATGTATAGAAAAGTTTAACTCCATTTATTCATGGCTGAACATTCATCATTTTCCATGGATTCTACTAAAGACCTAGGATATAAGAATAATACATAATTTCTACCTTTGGGAAACTAACAATGTGTGAGGCAAATAGAGATGTGATCAATAAAAACACAGGACAGCTGGGTAAGTGCTACAGTAAAGACTGGTATCAAGTGCTGAGGCACCAGAAGAGGGAGCTATGCATTCTGGTAGGGAGAAAACACTAGGACGATTTCATTGAAAAGGAGATATTTGAGCTGGTATCTGAAGGAGAGAAAAAAATTGCCTGAAAGAAAGGAGAGTATTGCCTTGACAGAATACTGAGAGTAAAGAAGCATTATTTATTGAGGAATTCATTTATGTCTTTTTTTTTTTGTCCCCCACGCCCACAACAAGTTTTTTTTTTTTTTTTTTTTTATTTCTGATAAGCAATCAATCAACCTCCAAACAGTTAGGGGACTTTTGTGTTTGAAGCTTGAAAGAAGTGATCTGAAAGCAACCTCCATCCAATGAGAGTGATGCTAGTGGGAGAGGCATGAGGCAGGGAAGCAGAGTGAGGGTTTATTTTTGGAAGGGGGAAGGAGTATAGGGAAGTTGGAGGTCTGCAAACCTTGGCTTGGACAATAGGCTCATCAACAGAGACTAGCAGTGACCAGTATGGAGGACACCAGAGAAGTCTCTCTGACTTCTCTGCTTAACATACAGTTTTAAAGAGCTGTAGGAAGAGGACTTGGGTGGAGCGAGAGCCTGCAATGACTGAATTAATTTCCCTTCAACCTGGCAACATGGATGCAAAGTTAGATTTATTTTAATTTAAAGAGTATAAAGAAGAAAGATATTTCTTGTGTATCTGAGCTTGCAAAGTAAAATCCTTATTGCTGGCCTGTTGAACATTGAAAACTATGAGTAGTTTTCATGGCTCCAGTGTAGGATGCAAGGGGAGGGGAGAGCCGAGGCCAGGATGAGAAGCTGAGATGTGCACTGATTGAGAGCCATTAAATATCTTTACTTAGAACAATAACAGGATCATGCTGCTCCTTAGAAGGGAGTAAAGATTCAGTGGAAGGCCCCTACGTTTGGGTTGAAGTGATAGGCACTAATAATGAAAAAGGCAGAGGCTATCCTTGCCCAAGGGTTTCCCATCCCTGTGGAGAAATAAGACTTGCTCTGAAAAATATTAATAGTTAATAGTTCCACAACTAATGCTATAAGAAAAAGTGGTTGTCAGAGGCTATTCACTTAGCTCTTGTTTTGTTTTCTACCCTTTTGCTCCACTGAGTCTGAAGGTCAATTGAGATTGTCAGCTTTGATGGCTCAGATTGAGCTGTCTAGTGAGGACTTGGATAGAGTCACATTTACCACTCTGTGATATTTTTAGAGATTTGATGGCAAAATCATTACCTGTGGACTCCCATATGCTTTTCCATACCCTTATATTTTACCAGAATCTATTACTGACAACCTGAGCAGACTGCATGGTTGAATAAGTCACAAACAGACACATAGCTCCCACCCTGTCACGTTGCCCACCTCCTGGGTCAGGTCAGTCCTATAGACTGGATCTTTACCTCTCTATGTCCATAGACCATCACATTTTCTAGAGTAGATTTCCAGTTTTCTAGAGTTGGAGTTCCCAACATAACCTCTAAGTATTCTAAAGCCCACCTTAACCCCCACCTGGCTGCTAGATTCTGCATTCCATGTTCTTAGCATGTTTTCCAGTATCCTGACACAAGTGGCAAATCACTCATAAGACACACTAATCAGGATACTTGACTCCTAAATTTGTGAGGTTGCCTTAATCTTTGGACTGTCCTCTTGATATAATGTCTCAATACTGAGCTCCTTTAGGATCCTGAGACTGCCATACTCACTTTCCCTAGATCAATATCCCAAAGCTTCCTCTTTAACCAAGAAGACTTCTTAGACCCTGATTGTTTAGAATCGTGTTTATTGCCCCTCCAACAAGTTAAGAATATGGAAAGGATCTAAGCAGTAACTGGTGAGGTACGTGACTGGGATTATGGAGAAGGAATCAAAACAAAAAGATGGAGAGAAGAGATAACCTAGACACCACTGCACAATTGAGATTCCCAATCAATATTCACTGATTTTTGATTTTCATTTGATCTCAGCACATACAAACAACAGGATGCTAGCCTTCCCAGCAGAAGAGGTTCTGAAAGCTTTGACAAGGTTCTCTTTATGTGATAGGAGATGGCCCTGCTGTGGGACTCTCACATTTCATGGTGACAGAATGAAAAGCAGTACTTGTGAGGGTGGATGCTGAGCAAGAGAAGGATTTAGAGCATCTCTGTGATGATGTTTTGCCATTTTAAAATAGTTCAGTGCTGATTCTTTACAGCAGTAATTTTCTAACCTCTTAAAAATTCAGCATTGAATCTTTTCTGTTCAAGGAAATCTTATGTAGAAAACGAATACAGAAAACACAAAACAGAACTGCTCAGAGTTAAGCAGTTGTGTTATGCCTAGCCAAATGCTTTTTCTCCCAACTTTCCAGTGATGGTGTACCCAAGGCTTGCAAAGCTTGCAGTAAAAAATCAATAAGGATCCAGTTTTTAGGATGCCAGTTTGTCTCCTCTGCTCTGTGGCTATCATAGTGCGAGCTTAAGAATCAATATCGTGAAAATGGCCATGCTGCCCAAAGTAATTTATAGATTCAATGTTATCCCCATCAAGCTACCAATGACCTTCGTCACAGAACTGGAAAAAAACCACCTTAAACTTCATATGGAACCAAAAGAGAGACCGCATAGCCAAGATAATTATAAGCAAAAAGAACAAAGCCGGAGGCATCACAATACCTGATTTCAAACTACACTACAAAGCTACAGTAATCAAAACAGCATGGTACTGGTACCAAAACAGAGATATAGACCAATGGGAACAGAACAGAGGCCTTGGAGGCAATGCCACACATCTATAACCATCTGATCTTTGACAAACCTCACAAAAACAAGCAATGGGGAAAGGATTCCTGTTTAATAAATGGTGTTGGGAAAATTGGCTAGCAGTGTGCAGAAAGCAGAAACTGGACCCCTTCCTGACACCTTACACTAAAATTAACTCCAGATGAATTAAAGACTTAAACATAAGACCTAACGACATAAAACCCCCTAGAAGAAAACCTAGGCAAAACTATTCAGGACATAGGCATAGGCAAGGGCTTCATGACTAAAACACAAAAAGCATTGGCAACAGAATCCAAAATAGACAAATGGGACCTAATTAAACTTGAGAGCTTCTGTACGGTAAAAGAAACAATCATTAGAGTGAACCAGCAACCAACAGAATGGGAAAAAATTTTTACAATCTACCCATCTGACAAAGGGCTAAGATTCAGAATCTACAAAGAACTAAAACAGATTTATAAGAAAAAAACAAACAAACCCATCCAAAAGTGGGAGAATAATATGAACACTTTTCAAAGAAGACATATATGAGGCCAACAAACATATGAAAAATTGCTCATCATCACTGATTATTAGAGAAATGCAAATCAAAACCAATTGAGATACCACCTCACACCGGTTAGAATGTCAATCATTAAAAAACCTGGAGACAACAGATGCTGGAGAGGATGTGGAGAAATAGGAACACTTTTACACTCTTGGTGGGAGTGTAAACTAGTTCAACCATTGTGGAAGATAGTGTGGTGATTCCTCAAGGACGTAAAAATAGAAATTCCATTTAACCCGGCAATCCCATTACTGGATATATACCCAAAGATTATAAATCATTCTATTATAAAGACACATCCACATGTATGTTCACAGCGGCATTGTTTACAATAGCAAAGACCTGGAACCAACGCAAATGCCCATTGACAATAGACTGGACAAGGAAAATGTGGCACATATACATCACGGAATACTATGCAGTCATAAGAAACGATGAGTTTGTGTCCTTTGTAGGGACATGGATGAATCTGGAAACCATAATTCTCAGCAAACTGACACAAGAACAGAAAATCACACACTGCATGTTCTCACTCATAGATGGGTGTTGAACAATGAGAACACATGGACACAGGGAGGGGAGCATCACACACTGGGGTCTGTTGAGGGGGGCAAAGGGAGGGATAATGGGGAGCTGGGGAGGTTGGGGAGGGATAACATGGGGAGAAATGCCAGATGTAGGTGATGGGGGGATGCAGGCAGCAAACCACATTGCCATGTGTGTACCTATGCAACAATCCTGCATGATCTGCACATGTATCCCAGAATCTAAAGTACAAAGAAAAAAAAACAAAAAAAAACCTGGATCTTTAAAACATGAATGTGTGTGGGTTGGATCTTACAACATTTTACAAAAACTGGAGTCAATATTTAATCAATGAGCTAATTCATATTAAAATTTCAATTTTCTATCTTGTTGCATATTTTAAAGTTCATTCAATATGAGGTGTGAATTCTCATATAATAACCTTATTTCAGGAAAGAAATTCAGTATATTAGTCAGATATGTTAGTGAGATTCATTAGGGAAACAGAATTAATAGAATATATTGTTTTGTTTGTTCTATTTCTATTAATGATAAATTGGATCACTTTGTTAAGGTAATGTGTGTATATATATATATATACACACAGACATATATACACATAATTCATAAATATATATAATTTTATATGCATATGAATAATACATTTCCATTATTTCACATATATTCTATTTGTGTGTGTATATATATACATATCTAGATAGATAGATAGATAGATAGATAGAGAGATAGAGAAAGGAGGGAGGGAGATAGAGAGAGAGTTGCAAGTTGAGCCTGATGGCAGTCTACTGGCAGAATTCTCCCCACCTTATCTGGGCAGGTCAGTTTTTTCTCTCTTAAAGCCCTTAACAGATTGGACAAAGCCCAACCACATTATTGGATAATCTGCTTAACTTAAAATTTACTGACTTAATGCTAATCTTATCTAAAACATGCCTTTACAGACATATCTAGGATAATGTTTAACTAAATATCTGAGTAGCATGACCTAATCAAGTTGATACATGAAATTAACAATCACAAATAGCTATCCCTTTAATTTATTTATTTTAAAAAGCATGCTATTGACTAAAAAAACCTTTTTTTTAAGTTTTGTAATAATTATACATATGCAGAAGATACATATGTATAATTTGTATTTTACATATTATACATGGAAATACAGTACAAATAATTTTATTCTCTCTGAATGAATATAGAATATGCTGCCAACTTGATGTCCCATTTCTCTTAAATACTTTGGGAGGCATTTTGTGCAAACAAGGCCATTCTCCTACAGGGTCTCAACCCACCACCAGAATCAGAAAATTACATTATTATATTACTATATTATATCCAACCCTCAGACCTTATTCACATTTGGCAAATATCTCCATAATGTTCTCTACGGCAAAGGAATCCTGTTCAGAATGAGGCACTGCATTCAATTGTCATATCTCTTTAGTCTCCAGTCTGAAACAGTCTTCTTACCCTTTCCTTAATTATTATAACCTTGGCACTTTTGAAGATTACAGGTAGATTATTTTGTAGAATATCCCTTAATTTGCGTATTGTCAGTGTTTCAACTGGTTAGATTTAGTTCATGCATTTTTGGTAAGCTTGTTCCTTTTGTTGCACGCTTTAAGCTAGTGCTCAATTTTTGTTTGTCCTATTACTGTTAATGTTAAATTAGATCAGTTAGTTAAGGGAGTACCTTCTGGGCTGCTCCACTGTAAATGTACTCTTTTCCAATTTATAATTACTAAGCAGTTTATAGGGAGACACTTTGAAATTATGTAAATACCTTGTTCTTCATCAAACTTTGAACTTATTAACTTATTTATGAACTTATAATTTCCTATTTTATTAAATTGGCTATAATTCATTACTATCATGATTCATCCTTACATCATCCTCTCTTAGGCTAGTTGGAGAACTTTCTATCTTGCCTTCATGTCCTCTTGATACGTTCTGATTACTTCTTAAACACTTCCCTGATTTCTGGTATAAAACAATATTCTGTGTTTATCATGTACTTACTCTACTCCAGTGATGGAATCATCTATTGTTTAAGGAGTTCTTGTTCCATTTAGAGAAAAAACTACAATCCTGAATTAGGTGTACTCATTGCTATTGAATTATTATTTTCCCCTGGCCCTGTCAGTGGATAGAGGTAAAGAATGCATAAATAAGCAACTAACATGCACGTATTTCTCTATCTCTGTATATTTAAAATCATGGGCTAACACCAATGTTGCCTTTTTTTTTCTTTTTCTTTCTTTCTTTTCTATATATATATATTTTTTGAGACAGGGTCTCACTCTGTTGCTCAGGCTGCTAGTGCAATGGTGCAACCTTGGCTCACTGCAACCCCCGCCTCCTGGGTTCAAGCAATTCTCATGCCTCAGTTTTCTGCAGAGCTGAGATTACAGGTGTATGCTACCACACTCAGCTAAAATTGTTTTGTATTTTTAATAGAGACAGAGTTTCACCATGTTGGCCAGGCTGGTCTTGAACTCCTGACCTCAGGTGATCTGCCCGCTTTGGCCTCCCAAAGTGCTGAGGTTACAGGCATGAACCACAGCATCTGGCCTAGTGTCATCATTTCTAATTCAACCCCATAGGATGCATTGTAGTTTTCCCACCATTCACATTTGTGCCACAACTCCATCATGTTCCAAATACCATTAAACAAACTCCACTGATGTTCAAGACAGTATGCATTCTTCTGTAGTCTCACTGGATGTCTAGAGCTCTGTTTTTTTTTTTTTTTTTGATCAGTGTAAATACAATAGTCAAGATATTGGTCAGTTACTTCTTTGGAGAAGTCAAGTAATTCCTGGGGACTAAGTTTTTTAAATGTTTAATTTGGTAGTTCCAGGTTACTATTTATTATATGAAGTAAAGCAGTGACCCGCTAGTTGAAAAGAGCTGATGTTTCAAACAAATAAATGTCAATACTCTCTAATGGTAGTGGGAACAAAAACAATAATAATACTATTATATATTAATATGCTATCTATACATGTCAGATACTAAGTATTTTACAAACATTTTCTTATTTAATCCCGATAATAAACTTGAGAGATAGCTATTATTATTCCAATTTACGGAAAAGGAGCTAAAAATCAGAGGAATGAGATAAAATGCCTAAGACTTTTATTGCATTTTATCTTATCAATGTAATCTTATTAATCTTATTAAAGATATTTATTGCATTTCTTATCTTAGTGAATAAAATGCATAAGCTGCTTCTTTGTCTACTTAAAGCTTCTAGAAAGGGTTGGTTATGCAGAGGAACTAGGATTGGGAATCAATTAACTCACAAAACATAATGATTCCTAAAAAGAACTTTGAAGACAGATACAAATGGGCTCAAAATTTGGTTTTACCACTTGTCAGCTATCAAATAGACAAGGAAGCAACTGATTATGCCACAGTTAATGGCAATCCAGGAATTTGCAAAACTAACCAAGAGAAGACGACTAGCCATCTCTAACCAGGGTGTGTGTGTGTTTGCACATTTCTATCAGCCACTAGGAAAAGTGAATCAATGGCAATTCAGACATCCCCTTCGTGATTATAGTCACCACTGAGTCAATAGATCTCTTTTACTCATTACCCACCCCATCATAACATTTAATTCTCTGTTGGTGACGTTAAATCCTTCTTGATCTCTCTTCTCCTTTGTGGTCCAAAGGAGAATTTTTCAGTCTCTTAATCTTTTTCAGTTTTGCACTCAAAAACACATGGTGCTCAGAGATGATCTTTTAGCTCTACTGTTTCAATATTACAATATGATATACTATATCATGGACAGAACTATCAAGGGACGTTTCCTATACATATTTAGGACCTAAGAGTTTCTCCTTAGAGCTTAGTGGTTGAGATGTGGGACCTGGAATTGGATTGCCAGGTTTTGACTTTTTATACTCTACTTTCTAGCTTGGGGAAGTTATTAAATTGTCTATTCTTCATTTTCTTCAACTTTAAATTGGGGGTAATATCTGTCACTTAGAGTTAATAGGATTAATTAAGTGAATCACTATTGCAAATAACTTAGAACACTGCCTGGCTCTGAATACATGTAATTATATTATTTTTACTATTAAATCCAGCAGCAACAGTAAATACCACTATTGTTTATTTCAAGTAATAAAATTCTTTGTCAGTAGTCCTCTCTGTGTTGGGATTTTAATTCTAAGAGAAAGGATTTTGCTTCAACTAAAGCTATTTTTGAAATTCTCAAGAAATTGTTCATTGGACATCTGTATTTATTTCAAGTCTGTTCTATCAATATATTCTGAATAATTCATGTAATTGAATAATAAAGACATACACTGATTCATGTATACTAGAAATCACCAAGGATCAATATGTATAATTTGAATTTTTTTGGTTTGTTTCACTTTAGTTGTAGAGTTCAAATAATTTTGAGCTTTGTAACAAAACTGGTTTCCAAAGCTAGCTTCCAACATATTTAAAATATGTTTTTGTATGCATACATACCCTCATTTCAATTGCATCCAACTAAATTAAACAGCATTAACAGTTGTGTAGTGCTCACAATATATCAGGCACTGTGCCAATCACTTCATATTTGTTATCTTATTTAGTCCTAGTAGCAACTGTAAGAGATGTTTATGAATATCTTCATTTTGTGGATGAGAATATTGAGATTCCAAGTAGTTAAGTAACTTGCTTGATGCTGTATAGCTGGTAAGAGGAGCAACGGGCAGGTAAAGCTCAGTCCCCCTTACCCAGGCCTGTGTTCTTAAACCACAGCACACTACCTCAAATCTCTAAATATGCAACTCCAGGTAGCAGCCTGTTGGTGGGAGAGTTAGTTCTCTGGATGGTGAGCCATTCTCCTGATATTGAAACTGTGACATCAAAGTCTATCACCTATTTTAGTTACAGATAAAGCTTTTACCCTGAGCGCTTGGTGGATGAACAAGAAAAAGAAGATTGCTACAGGGACTTCAGGAGTTTCAAAATGAGAGGAGAGGATGGCGAAGTTATCATTTATATTCAGCTTTGATAGAAACAAAGGAAGAATGATGATGGAGAGAAGAATTATGATAATACAAACTATCTTTTCCTCAAATTTTGTGGTGTCATTGATATTCATTCTTGTCATTATCTTGAAAAATAACAGATAATTTTAGGGGAAAAGAAAACACTGAAATATGCATATCGACTGTAACAAGCATCATGATTTCAGAAACATTAAAGTGTGAATTCTAGAATGCAGTAATTACTGTAATAAAAATCTCCTGGTTTTTCCCTAATACTTTACCAGGTCACTGAGGATAAGCATAATGATGATCAAATGAATTCACTGACTGTAGATCTGTGACATTACTATTAGGTCATTTAGCTAGGCTTTTGTTAAGAACTGGTTCCCAGCCAGGCATAGTGGTGCCCGCCTGTAATCCCAGCACTTTGGGAGGCGGAGGCAGATAGAACACTTGAGGCAAGGAGTTTGAGTCAAGCCTGAGCAACATGGCAAAGACCTGCCTACTAAAAATACAAACATTAGCCAGGCATGGTGGTGCACACCTGTAATTCCAGCTACTTGGAAGGTTGATGCACACGGATTGCTTGAACCCAGGAGGTGGAGATTTCAGTGAGCCAAGATCACACCACTGCACTCTGACCTGGGTGACGACAGAGCAAGACCTTGTCTCAAAAAAAATGAAACAAAAATAAACAAAAAAACTAGTTCCCAAGTTCTGTTTGGTTGAGGATCTTATTTAAAATGCTTTTGCATTGATTTTATCACTGAATACAAAGATAACTAAAGAGATCACATCTAAGAATGTTATGGAAGTACAAATACATGCAATCACTCAATCCACTGTTATCCCCTACACATAAAGCAATACTATACAAATTTTACTCACTGCTTAAAAAATCCTTCTCCATCAGACTCCCAAAACTATTTAGAGCAGTGTGAAAAGTTTTACTAACTAATCCATGATACATAACAGCCTCACACATTCTCCAGGAAGACAGCATGTGTTTGGAGAAAGAAGGCTTTCTTTAGATTCAGAGAGGATCACATTTAAAACCTATCTTCTCCTCTTACTAGCCATCAACCTTTGGAACCTTCAGGGTCTTAAGTTCTCTAAGCTTCTAGTTCTACAATAGGAGAAAAAAAAAAACAAAAACCTCAAGGACTATGTCAAATACTAAAGAAAATTATGTATGTAAAGTTCTTTACCTGTATCAGATATTCAACAAAATGATAATAATAATAAATTATTACATAGTGCTTACCATGGCAAACACAATTTTCTAAGCACTTTACATGTTAACTTATTTGCCTTACAAAAAATCTCTGTGAAGGGCAAGTTGTCATTCCCATTTTAAATTCCTATATTTCTTTAAAGCCTTTTACCTCATAGTAATTTTACATTTACAGAAAAGTGGAAAAGACAGTACATAGAATTCTCACATACCATTTACTCAGCTTCCCCCACGTTACCATCTTACATAACAATGATGCATTTATGACAACTAAGAAATTGACGTCGATACATTGCTATTAATTCAAGTACAAACTTTGTTTGGATTTTCCTGGCTGTTATGCTTATGTTCTTTTCTGTCTCAGGACTCAGAAGATAACACATTGCATTTTTTTTTCATGTCTCTTTAGTCTTACATTTGTGATGTCTCTTGGTCTCTCCTTGCCTTTCATGATCTTGGCACTTTTGGAGTAGTGGTCAGATATTTTACTGAATGTCCCTCAATTTGAGTTTCTCTAATGTTATCTCATGATTTTGTATTTGGGGGAAGAAAATCACAGAGGCAATGTGCCTTTCCCATTATATTGTAAATATAGATCCATGAATCCTTACTGTTATAGATACATTATTAAATGAATAAGCTACTGGTAAAGAAGTGACAAATCTTCTGTACAATTAATTCCAACTCATAAATGTATAAGGAATGAAAGAAATAGAAATCACCATTAGAACACTACAGTAATAATTGCTGCATATTAGATCTATTGACACATGCTAAAATTAGTGTGCAAAGCTTTAAGAAAAAAAGAGATATTTGCATAGCCTCAGAGTATTTCCCTGATATAGTTTGAATTTATGTCCCCACAAAATCTGATGTTGCATCATAATCCCCAGTGTTGGAGATGAGGCCTGAGGGGAGGTGTTTGGGTCATGGAGGAGGATCCTTCATGGATTGGTGCTGTCTTTAGTTAGTTTAGCAAGTGAGTTTTCACTTAGTGAGTTATCACAAGATCTGGTTGTTGTAAAGTATGGCACTCCCTCCTACTCTCTGTCTTGCTCCTGCTTTTGCCATGAGACATGCAAGCTCCTGCTTTGCTTTTCTGAGCAAAAACTTCCCAAGGCCTCCCCAGAAACAGATGCCAGTGCTATGCCTCCTGTACAAACGGCAGAACTATGAGCCCATTAAACCTCTTGTAAATTAGCCAGTCTAAGGTATTTCTTTATAGCAATGTAGGGAACAGCCTAATACATGCCCGAAAATATTACTGTGATGGCTTTAATATATTCTGACAGATCATTTATACTCTTTTTTTTTCCCTAGGGAATGGTAGTTTTCCTACCTTTAAAGGTGAGCTAGACTGGTGACTCTCTTCTTATGACTAGAGTATGGAAACAGAAAATTAGTAATTTTACAGTGAAGAAATCTTGCAGACACCACCTTAAGCACTATTATCAATGATAGTCATATCGAGACTACATACAGTTAGTTCTGCTATAGTAAGACATAGGCATTTCTTAAAATGACCATGCTACACCAAACTACATAGTAAAAACCACAGGGCTTGTGGAAAAAGTGGGATCAAGGCACACCACCAAAAAACTTCGTAAGTGACACATGAAAACAAAAGCTAGGAAACTAATAAAAATCATAGCATCATTGTTCACATGTTAAGTGGTTACGAAATGCATAAATGCTACAATTGATGGTACCTTCCTTAAAGAAGATCTAAAGTTTGCCTATAGAAATGGACGTGAGAAGAGCTGCAGGGTGTGAGTTATCGTGAAGTGGTGGTAGAAGTGTTATTCGAAATCAGACAGAAAGTTGTAAGACCAGATGTGGATGGATATAGCTCATAACACAAGATGAATTGAAGCAGGTGAAGATATTTCAGATCTGTGTGTATGTGTTTTGTGTATTTCTACTTGGGTAGGTTCAACTGGGTGGAGTTTTCTGCCTTCACTTAATATTTGTCCCAGATAAAAACATGCATAAGGAAATATAACATTTTCAGTTTGCTTAAATTATTTCCTAATACATCAATTGCATTGGAACAAATTCAAGTTTTCACAGGTGTTAGAGCAAATCTGATTACAAGTTGAATCTGAATAAATCTGCTTTACTTTATTTTGATAATTTAACATCTATTTTTCTTGATAAAGATTTGGAAAAAGAGAATCTTAGAGTGTCACTGGAATCAGCCAAAATACTTCAAAGTGCACAATAATGCCCATCAACAGAGAACACTCATGGTATTAGTTGATATATCCCTTACCATATTTGTCTTAGTACTTTTCCTGAACATTATTATTGTCATTATTACATTTTAGACACAGGGTCTTGCTCTGTTGCTCAGGTTGAAGTGTGGTGGTGCAATCTCAGTTCACCATAGCCTTGAATTCCCAGACTCATGCAGTCCTTTCACTTCAGCCTCCCCGTCCTGAGTGTCTGGGACTATGGGTACATGCCATCACATGTGGCTAATTAAAAAAAAAAATTTTTTTTTGTAGATACAGCGTTTCTCCATTTTGCCTAGGCATTTTATACCCATAGTTACTTGTTCGGGGCTATCAATTGAACAGGCAGAGAAATGGTAGCAAAGTAATCTTTCTCTGCAACATGGTACAGTCTGTTTGATAAATATCTACCAGGAAAAGTGAATATTTCTACATGAGAAAAATGAAATAAAAGAGGAAAAATATTACTGAATTTGTACCTAAAAGAATATGCAATGTATAAATGGAGTTTTGTGAAGAATTTATGTGATTGAGTGTATGAGATGATTCACTGCTATGTAGTTAGGAGTCATTAATACAGACACTGCAGGCTAGCACATTAATTTTCCAAACTGTCTAGAAATAGAATTTTATATAAATACAAAAGAAAGCAGTAGACATTTAAACTTTTTTTTTAGTTTTGATTTCTGTACGAGACCTCTGAAAGTTTTTTTTTTCCCCTCTCCCAGCTGATTTCAATAGTCCTGTCTTTCCTCTGGGCTTTTGGCAAGTGATGAGACTCACTATTCTAGACAGTCCTCTGACTTGGATTTTACTGAACAAAGTGAAGCTTTAGCCGAACAAGTGAATTTCATATTTAGAACTTCCTCTGGTAGTGATACCAGTTTAGGGAACAGAGGGTATAATTGTTCTTTTAGCACCCTACATCCATCCCTTTAATACCTCAGAATTCCTCTGGAAAAAAAAGGGAGAAAAAAGAAGAAAACCTATTCCTTTCAGGTTTAAGTCACAGTCCATCTTTGCCTTGACTAGATAGCATTTTTTCTTTTTTTAAAGCATGTAAGTTCTCTCTTAGGGAGAGAGACAGTGAGAGCTGTCAGCATCTTGGACAAAAGATGTGATTTCAGAGAACAGGCTAAATGGAGAGAGGCACAGGCCTGCTGTCTCATTCCACAATTTGAACTATACCATGAAAAATATCACTGGACAAGTATGCTCATTGATACATTATTCATTATAGAAGAAAAGTCTCATAAAATCTGGAAGCAAATGAATGTCTATCAAGAGATTATTTTTATCTAATGGAATAATATGAATCAACTTAAAACTGTGTATTTCTTTACATAGGACTTTGTGACATATTGTGGAAGGAAGAAAGGGGACACAGGAGAGTCTTCACATCAATAGGCATGTGTGTGTGTGTGTGTGTGTGTGTGTGCATGCATATGTATGTACACATAAATGCTTGGACTAATGTTCACTAAACTATTGATGGAAGCTAATTCTGATTGATGGTATTTCTAGTGATCTCTTTGTTTTTATTTATTAAAATATCTTTTGACTTCTTTTTTAAAAAAGACATATCTATTTCTGGAAAAACAATAAAATAGAATTTTCTTCAAGAATAGAGAAGACATTTGTCTACTGGTGTTCATGAAAGCATACTAAATACATGATAGAAAATATATTAAGGAATAAAACTTTATTAGCAGTGATAACAGGAAGCAGCTAAAACCAGAGGTCCTAAGCTGTGAAAAATACCTGCAATACAGTGACTTTTCTCTTCAATGAGGAAGACGGCAAAAGTGTATTCAGACCTCTCCAGTTTTCAAACAAGGTGCATACAGCTATGAAAGTAAAACATTCCTGGGAGGTCAAGTGGGTAAGTATCTTCCTGAAATAATGTAGGGGTCAAGCAGCCCGTGAATTTTTAAGAGTGTGCCAGACACTGTTCTAAATGATTTATGCATATTAGTTTATTTAATCCTTGCCCAGCCCAATAAGGCTCATACTACTAGTGCACTCATTTTACAGGTGAAATTAACATCTGTGAGGCACAGAAGAGTGAGACAACTTGCCCATGGGACATATGTGAAACCACAATCAACTGAGGCAGTCTCGCTCCTCATAATTATAATATGAACCTAAGATCATCATAATAAGTAGGGAATACGTTTTGAAAGGATAAAACCATATTTCAGACTGCTGGAGAGGCAGGGTTTTAGGAGGGGTTTTGCAGGATGATACTTTTGTTTTACCAGATGTGGATACAAAAGATGAGAGATGGCCATACTATTGGTAGCTCCCGAACAGTGGTAACTGAGCAGAAGTAAATAGGCATTGTAGCATTGAAAATTCTCATGAGCATCCTTGTCTAGTGCCAGATTTCAAAGGGAATGCTTCCAGTTTTTGCCCATTTGGTATATTTGGTATGATATTGGCTGTGGGTTTGTCATAAATAGCTTTTATTATTTTGAGATACATTCCATGGAAACTTAGTTTGTTGAGAGCTTTTAGCATAAAGCGCTGTTGAATTTTGTCGAAGGCCTTCTCTGCATCTATTGAGAAAATCGTGTGGTTTTTGTCTTTGGTTCTGTTTATGTGGTAAATTACGTTTATAGACTTGCATATGTTGAACTAGCCTTGCATCCCCAGGATGAAGCCTACTTGATTGTGAGGGATAAGCTTTTCGATGTGCTGTTGCAATTGGTTTGCCAGTAATTTATTGAAGATTTTTGCATCTATATTCATAATGGATATTGGCCTGAAGTTTTCTTTTCTTGTTGAGTCTCTGCTAGGTTTTGGTATCAGGATGATGTTGGTCTCATAAAATGATTTGGGAAGGATTCCCTCTTTTTGTATTGTTTGGAATAGTTTCAGAAGGAGTGGTAGCAGCTCCTCTTTGGACGTGGAGAAATAGGAACACTTTTACACTGTTGGTGGAAGTGTAAATTAGTTCAACCATAGTGGAAGACAGTGTGGTGATTCCTCAAGGACCTAGAAATAGAAATTCATTTGACCCAGCCATCTCATTACTGGGTATTTATCCAAAGGATTATAAATCATTCTATTATAAAGACACATGCACATGTATGTTCACAGCAGTGCTGTTTACAATAGCAAAGACCTGAAACCAACTCAAATGCCCAAGGAAAATGTGGCACATATATACCATGGAATACTATGCAGCCATAAAAAATGATGAGTTCATGTTATTTGTAGGGACATTGATGAACCTGGAAGCCATATCATTCTCAGCAAACTGACACAAGGACAGAAAATCAAACACCGCAAGTTTTCACTCATAGGGGAGTGTTGAGCAATGAGAATACATGGACACAGGGAGGGGAGCATCATACACTGGGGTCTGTTGGGGGTACTAGGGGAGGGACAGCAGTGGGTAGGGAGTTGGGGAGGGATAATCATGAGGAGAAATGCCAGATATAGGTGTCAGGGATGGAGGCAGCAAATCACATTGCCATACATGTACCTATGCAACAATCCTGCATGTTCTACACATGTACCCCAGAACCTAAAGTGCAATAAAATATACTTAAAAAAAAGAGAGAAGAAAGAGAGGTTTTGCTATGTTGCCCCCTCAAAAAAAAAAATTCTCATGAGCTACAGAAATTCACTGATTCATCTCTTCCCTCACTGATAGGATCATTAAGATATCCTTTTCCTGATTGATATGATAACACCAAAATAATGAATTCTGAACATTAAGAGGGAGTATGCTCACACGACAGATAGTGTTTGTTTGGGTAGGATAGTATTTTAAGACAGAAGTCAGAAATGAGGGGCTACCTGTCCTGATACACCTTAGTGTCCCCTACTCTTCTTGAGAAAAACTGGTAGGCCATGAGTGAACTACTCTCATTCAGAAAACAAAATATCCCAGTTTGGGATTGTCCCTGGATGGGAAAAAACAAACAAACAAATATACAAACAAAAGCTAAATGACATCATCAAGATGAGAACTACAACTTGAAACAGAAATGAAAAATATGTACATTTAAAAATGATTATTTAATTACTAAAATAATATTTTATCTTATTTTTTAAGAGATGGGGTCTCACCCAGCCCAGGATTGAGTGTGGTGGCATGATCATAGCCCACTGCAACTTCAAATTTGTAGGCTCAAGCAGTCTTTTTGCCTGTCTCCGAAGTTGCCAAGAGTAGAGGTACATGCTACCACACCCAGCTAATTTTACTTATTTTTTGTGTGTGTAGAGAAGATGTCTCACTATGTTGACCAGGTTGGTCTTGAACCCTAGGCCTCAATCAGTCCTTCTGCCTTGGCCTCCCAAAGTGTAAGAATGTAGCCACTATGCCTGGCTACAAAAGAATATTTTAGATAACCACTCCTTTATGCTCTCAAACAATACAAGGAATATAAACATTTCAAGAATTATAAGCAATCAAAGAAAAGTTAATATAGCTAAAGAAAGAAAATAAGCATGAGATGACAAATGGCAGAAAAGACAAAAATTTATTTATATGACAACCACACAGTAATGCAGAAGGAATTTGGGTAGATATTAATAAAACACAGGGGCATGGTGAATTGGATTGTGAAAATTACTCAAAATAGAGAGTAAGGATGACAACAACTAGAGAGAAGCGGAAATATTTGGAGGATACAAAAAATACATCCAGTATATGCATACTTGCCATCCTCTTATTAGATAGAGGAAACAACACAACACATACATTCATATAAAACAGAAAAAATAGTCAGAAATGTAATACAAGGAAATTTTCCCAAAATGAAGAAAGCCTTGAATACATAGATTAAAAGAAAACTATATGAGTACAAGGGAAAAACTGCTAAAAAAATGTATCTGTCACCACTAAAGAAGTATCATGTCTTTTGCAGGGACATGGATGAAGCTAGAAACCACCATTCTCAGCAAACTAACACAGGAACAGAAAACCAAACACCATATGTTCTCATTCATAAGTAGGAGTTGAACAAGGAGAGCACATGGACACAGGGAGGGGAACATCCCATACCGGGGCCTGTCATGGGGTTGGGGGCTACGGGAGGGATAGCATTAGGAGAAATACCTAATGTAGATGACAGGTTGATGGGTGCAGCAAAACCACCATGGCAGGTGTATACCTATGTAACAAACCTGCACTTTCTGCACATGTATCCCAGAACTTAAAATATAATTGTTTTAGAAAAGAAGTATCATTGTAACATCACCCTGATGAAATCACTATAATTTCATCATATAAAAATTAATAATATTGTTATCTAGGCAGAACAGAAATATATTTAAAAAGAAAAAAAATTGGTTTCCCAATTTTCTTCAACAATACTTCAACAGCAGAGTACATTAAAACTATATTTTCAGAATTGTGAGAAGAAAGTGAATACATAAATTTCCTATCCAGCTATGTTATTGTTCTAATACAATGTATAGAAAAGTAATGTCTGTAACTTCAGAAATGAAGAGAACAATTGCACTGAGATGGATTGATTGGATAAATATTTTATTGAAATGTAGCCAATTAGAAGGTAGGAGAAAGAGAAAGATGTGGAGGAGATAGAAGAGGAGGAGCAGGAGAGGAAGCAAAAGAAGAAACAAAATGAATAACTCAGAAATTTCTAAGCTGAACTATAAAAGAAGTAGTAGAGATCACTGAATGAATGTAAATACAGAAATTAGAATTCAAATATATATTAAACAGTTTATACAATAAAATGCAAATGATATAAAATTTGACAAGGGAATATTACTACAACTAATCAGTATCAAAGCCAGAAAGAGACCATAAGGAGAAAACATTTGAAATATAATAATGTTTTTATTTTGGGCAAAAAATCAGTAGATATTTTTGAAGTTGTTAAATTCATAAATCAAATTTAGGTTTGTTATTTTGAAGTTATAAGGTATTAAAAGGTGGACACTGGAAGACCTTTAATTTTAATTCACAATGTTGGAATTACCAAAAGGGGGAAAAGGCAAAATACTGCAAAAAGGAAACACAGATCATAAAGGAAACATTTAAAACCAAAGACACATTAAAAAAAGAAAAAGTAAATAACTGAAAATTAAACAGAAAAGTATATTTATCAATATGTCTTGAGGTCAGTGAGTGAATCAAATTTTTTTTAAACATTCAGGACCTTAAATACTTATATTACCCCAATGGTTTTGTCAGTGATACACCCAGGATTCTCCCTTCTTTTTAGAAACTAACTTTTTCTCAAGTATTTACCCCTCAGAGCCACAGTTCCGTTTCTCAGAATAAGCTAAAGATTGGCCTGATGGATCCAATGGAACTCTCACCTTCTCGTCACGTCAGCAACTGATTGAGGAATATTTATGTAAACTAATTTTGGCTAAAAATATGGCAGGAGGAGGCATGATACAGACTTCTGAGAAAGTTCTTCTGCCTTCTTGAGTGAGCCAAAGAATACCAGTTGTAAATGAGGAAACATGGAGCTCTAATTACTACTGACACAGGGGAATCCACTTAGAATATAGCCTCTGCTAGAGATCACAGAGTGGAGATCTGTGGAAAACCTAGGCCCTGAAAACATCATGGAGCTTCCGATGAATCAACCCTGAAGTCCGTCCTACCTATAAACTTCCTCTTAGGTGAGCTAACACATCTTCTTTTTAACTAGTTGTTGTTTTCATGTTCGTTTTTACATATAGCATTTTGCATCTGTTTGATAGAATTAGTAAACAAGATAGGATAACATATATACATTAGGCAATTCAATCATTCTCCAAACATTTATTGAATTCTCACTATGTGTTGTGCATGGAAATAGGTTAGTAAATATGCAGCAAATGTACACACATATACAAACATATAAATGACATATGTACCCCCACACACATAGACATACAGAGGGGAGGTAAGAGACAAGAAGATAAAAAAAGATTTCAAAGGAGATATGACAAAATTCTGACAATATGTCACATTTCATACTGATTGAATTCTTTACAAGCATGTATTACTTTAACAACAAAATGATCTTAAAAATTTTTAAAGAATAAAAAAAATCTATTTTCATTTTGGCAACAAAGAAATCCCTGCTGTCTTCAGTACCTTCCCTTACAAAAAATGGCAACATTGTGTCTTTGGCTATAATCCACTGGTGAGAAGACCTCAGCAGGAATACAGCAGATTTCTGTAGTCTTGCTGGAGTTAGATTTCCTATTTCATCGTCTGATAAAAATCACAGAACAAAATGCTTCAATAGCCCAGCCCTTCTGAAACATTCATTTATGCAGAATAAAGAGACTAAGGCTTATTTTAAAAAAGAAAAAGAAAAAGCCCATCCAAAGAGGCATATTTTGCAGAGCTATAGGTCTATAGCACACACATTGTACTGGTGAAAAATAAAGATCTTGCTTGTCAAAGACAACACATTTTAATGGCTTGGGAATTAAAATCTGGTTTCAGCAACCCCTTTGCCCCATTGTAGTAAATTAAATTTAATGCTGACAGGAGTAACGCACGTTAGACTCCGGAGCAATAAATTTAAGCACCAAATTAATGCAACTGGACTGAAATGAAGGGTCTTGAAAGAACATTACAGAAAGAACACACTCCCAGTGATTGTTCTTTTCATAATGGGGAAAATCAGTTCTAAGAAGTAGAAATGCAAAACTATCTGAAGACTCAGAAGCCTCTGGGATTGCTGACACTTGTTTGTATATCTCTGTTGAACTTCCATTAGCAGTATTTCATCCATTCACTCTCCTCTCACTTCATGAACATCTCGTTAGTTCTTTTGGCTATAGCATCACCATTTTAGGAGAAGAGTAAACTGTGATCAATGAAAGGGCAATGAGAACTTGTACTGAAAGGTGAAGGGAAAAGTAGAAGGAAAATATAACCTTAATGAAATTGAAAGTGCTCACTTTCAGCCAGGCATGGTGGCTCACACCTGTAATCCCAGCACTTTGGGAGGCTGAGGTGGGCGGATGACCTGAAGTCAAGAGTTCGAGACCAGCCTAATCAACATGGTGGAACCTCATCTCTACTAAAAATACAAAAAATAAAAATAAAAAATTAGCTGGGCGTGGTGGCGCATGCCTGTAGTCCCAGCTACTTGGGGAGGCGGAGGCAGAAGAATTGCTCAAATCCAGGAGGTGAAGGTTGCAGTGAGCCAAGATCGCACCACTGCACTCCAGCCTGGGTAATAGAGGGAGACTCCATCTCAGAAAGAAAGAAAGTACTCACTTTATTTTTTCTGTATTTTATATATATAAGCACTTTTCATAATAGTTTATTTAATTTTCAGAACAAATGCAGATCCCAGCTTTGTAGGAGTTAAAAACTCTACCTCGCTCTGTTACCCATGCTGGAGTGCAGTGGCGTGGTCTTGGCTCACTGCAACCTCTGCCTCCTAGGTTCAAGCGATTCTCCTGCCTCAGCCTCTCAAGTAGCTGGGACTACAAGTGCACACCCCTACACCCAGCTAATTTTTAAATTTTTAGTAGAAATGGAGTTTCACCATGTTGGCCAGGATGGTCTCCATCTCTTGACCTCTTGATCTGCCTGCCTCATCCTCCCAAATTGCCGGGATTATAGGTGTGAGCCACTGCACCTGGCCTCTACCAAAACTTTCAGTTAATAATCACAGTAGTCAGAAGTGGAAATGATTTTTTGATACCCTACTGCAAGATTTCCTTCATTTTATAGTTAATATTCTCCTGATAGCAATTTATTTATTTTTCTTTATTAGTAGGAACCCAATTTGTTTACGTAAGTTTCTTTCTTGTTTTCCAAAGGAAGTGAGCCAATGTCTCAGAAACAACTAAACTATATTTGTCTAAGCTGATAACAATGGTTCTGTTCCCCCAGCCAGTGTGATTGGTTTAGATATGAGCAGGAAACAATTCTGGTCAACAACATGGAAGGTGAAGTGTGCTGAAGAGCTTATGGAAAATGTTGTCATACTCCTTAGAAATAAATAGGAAGAAGTATCTATTGTTGGATATTGCAGCATCTGCACATAATGCTTAGAATTCTGGTGCCTGTCCTGAGACCATGAAGAGGAGTAGTCTAGAGCCTCTGTACTTAATAATAATGTTGGCGTGCTGCTAGAACTACTCTCCTCCAGACTTCCTGATGTGTAAGATAAAACATTCCTATGTTGTTTAAATGTTTTTACGTTTTATTTTTTTCCTGGCACTTGGAGCCAAAATAATCCTAATCAATAAAGAGATTCAGGAACCAGAGCTTTATTCAGTCACTTAGCCAACCATTTTGATTTCTTTCTAGGTAACAGCTGGTATGTTTGGTGCTAGGAATATAACAGTGCCAGGGACACAAGATGGATATAGTCTCTCCCTCACAAAGCCTGAGGCTTAGTGAGGATTCAAGACTTTAAAAAAATAATCAGTTGATAGATGCACTCAAGGCCCTGACTTCACGATGCAATATATCAATGTAGTGAAATTGCACTGTGTCCCATAATATATATAAGTGGTCATTAAAGAAATGCAAATAAAAACCTCAATGAGATACCATCTCATGTCAGTTAGAATGGTGATCATTAAAAAGTCAGGAAACAACATATGCTGGAGAGGATGTGGAGAAATAGGAACGCTTTTACACTGCTGGTGGGAGTGTAAATTAGTTTAACCATTGTGGAAGACAGTGTGGCGATTCCTCAAGGAGCTAGAACCAGAAATACCATTTGACCCAGCAATCCCATTACTGGGTATATACCCAAAGGATTATAAATCATTCTACTATAAAGACACATACACACATATGTTTATTGCGGAACTCTTCACAATAGCAAAGACTTGGAACCAACCAAAACACCATGGAATACTATGTAGCCATAAAAATGATGAGTTCATGTCCTTTGCAGGGACATGGATGAAGTTGGAAACCATCATTCTTAGCAAACTAACACAGGAACAGAAAATCAAACACCACATGTTCTCACTTATAAGTGGGAGTTGAATAATGAGAACACATGGATACAGGGAGGGGAGCATCACATACTGGGGCCTCTCAGGGGGTGGGGAACTAGAGGAGGGATAGCATTAGGAGAAATATCGGGTTGATGGGTGCAGTAAACCACCACGGCACGTGTATGCCTATGTAACAAACCTGCACATTCTGGACGTGTATCCCAGAACTTAAAATATAATTTTTAAAAAGGCAAAAAAAAAAGTTAAAGAATAAGTATAAGAAATAAAAGGTAAGTGCAGTTTTGAATTTTAAAAGTTTTAAAATTAAAAAAAAAAAGAAATAAAAGGAAAAGCCAATGTCTCTCTCTGTCTCTCTTTCTCTTTTTTGGAGACAGAGTCTCACTCTGTTGCCTAGGCTGGAGTGCAGCAGCACAATCATGGATCACTGCAGTCTCAACCTCCTAGGCTCAAGTAATCCTCCCACCTCAGCCTCTCAAGTAGCTAGAACTACAAGCATGCACCACCATTCCTGGCTAATTTTAAAATTTTTTGTAGAGACAGGGTCTCACTATGTTGCCCAGGTTAATCTTGAACTCCTGGGCTCAAGCAATCTTCCCACCTTGACTTCCATATATATATTATTTTTAAAGTAAGAAAACATAGAATAATCTGTTGTTGCCAACAATTACAGATAAGGGGTTGGTAGGCATAGCTGTAAAGGAGTAGCACAGGGAGGAATTCTTGTTATGATGGAGCAACTTTTTATGTTGATTGTGGTAATAGCTACATGAATCTACATACATAATAAAATTACACAGAACTACACACACACATATGCATGTACACATACACACAAATGATAACATGCAATTCTGGGGCTGTATCAGCTGTGTGGATTGTACCAGTGCAAACTCCTAGTATTCTTTAGCACAGAATATTGTACTGGCTATGCAAGGTGTTACCACTGAAGATTAGTGGGCAAAGGATACATGAGATCTTCCTGTACATTACATTTTTTTTACAACTTCCTATGAATCCAGAATTATTTCAAAAATGAAATTTAGAAAGAGTTAATAATAATAAATAATTTCTTGTTAGAATAGTAAATTGAACAAATACATCTAATTTCTAATCTTCCAAAAGCCACCACTAAAACTACTAGAAAGATTTTTATTCCCCCTTGAGACATTTTAGAAGTACAGCAAAAACAAGAGAGAAGACACAACACATTGATGGTATATTTGAAACTGTAAAGCAGACAAAACAGTTAAAATGGGCCAAGTAGGCCAGGTGTGGTGGCTCACAGCTATAATCCCAGCACTTTGGGAGGCTGAGGTGGGCGGATCATGAGTTCAAGAGATCAAGACCATCCTGGCCAACATGGTGAAACCCCGTCTCCATTAAAAATATAAAAAATTAGCTGGGCTTGGTGGCAAGTACCTGTAATCCCAGCTACTTGGGAGGCTGAGGCAGGAGAATGGCTTGAACCTGGGAGGCTGAGGTTGCAGTGAGCTGATATCATGCTACTGCACTCCAGCCTGGTGACAGAATAAGACTCTGTCTCAAAAAAAAATGGGCTAAATATATCAAAGCAAGCCAAATTGAGCCAGCAGTACAGCTGGGAAACAACCCAAATAATACTGCAAAGCCCCTAAGAGACTTGGGTTCTTGAAATACCAGCAATTTCTAGAATTAGGGGAAAAGGTAAGAAAGAAAGCCAAAATATGTTTTATTGGGTGAAACATTTTTGAGATCTAGTTAGAAATCTATATCTTCTCCCCCATTTCCTTGTGCTGAATGACTATACATCCTCCTCCCTGGCATAAGAATGGATATTTATTTTCTGGCAAGATTTATTCTCACCAGGATTGACTGGCACAGTTGAGAACATTGGTCTCATCTGAAAAGCAGGGAGGTTACTTGACTATACACATACTGAAAGCTGAGGTTCTCTGACACTTTTTTCCAGTTAGTTCTCAGAATGCAGGCTGCCATACTTTAAGTGTCAGGCAGGAGTCTGAAATACTTCTCTCTGAGAAACCTGACAAGTCCAAAGGAAAAAAAAAGATCTAATGATACTGACTCAGTGATCTAGTGCTGTCTAATAAACCACTGAAAAACGTGGGGGCTTAATATAACAACTTATTATTTCTCGTAATTCTGTAAGTGGACAGAAGAGTTCTTTAGCTCCTCTTGACACTGACTCGGTTATTGGATGGATGGAATCATGTGAAGCCTCAGCTGGGGTTATTAGCTAAAGGTCTCAGTTCTTCTCCATGTGGCTCTCTCTACATGACTGTCTGGATGCCTTACATCATGGAAACTAACTTCCAAGTAATGTTTCAAGAGGCAAGAGTTCAAAACGGAAGACCAAGACTGGCACAGTATTACTGCCACCATATTTCATTGATTAAGTGAGGCAGAAGCCCAGTCAACGGTCAGTGTAAACATTCATGAATTCTGAGAGGCATAATGCATTGGAGGTCACCAATTCAACAGTCCGCCCTACTCACCGACATTGAGGGCTCACAGCAAAGAGCCCATCATATTATCCTTAAGGAAACTCAAACTGGAAAAGCCCCATCCACATCCTCAGAGATGCCAATCAAGTTTTTATTTGTCCACTCTGAATTATGTTTAGACAAGTCACAGTCTACTGATATCTGAGACAACTGAGGAAAGCCTTCAACAAAGAAGAGACCAAAGTAAGAGAAGAGTGATAGGGGCGGGAGCATAAATTTGAGAAACTAGAAACTACTGAGAGAATAAGAAACTTAAAAATATATATTAAACTTAAAAATATATATTAATAATATCTTCAGAGAAATAAACTCTGTAAAAAAGAATAAAATGACATATATACATAGATGTATAGAAATATTCAAGAGCAATTAAAAAAAGCTTTAGGACATTAAAAGTCTAATTGAAAGAGTTGGAAGACAGAGTTGAAGATGTCTCTCAGAAGGTAGAACAAAAAAACAAAATGGGAGGAACTTTGAAAGAAAAAGTTTTATATATATCAAGTTCCAGAATATCTGAAAAATAGGCATTCCAGAAGAAACAACTGAGAAAATGGATTAGAATTCATCACTATAATAATTCTAGTAAGTCTCCAGCATGGAATTTTCAGAATGAAAGGGATCAATGAGTGCCCAGAACAGTGTAGGAAAATATACCTACACGAAGGGAAATCACTGTAAAATTTCAGTATAGTGAGCACAGAGAGAAAGTTCTACAGCTTTCGGAAGGCAGAGGTAAAGGAATTGTTACGTAAAACAGAAATCTGAATGTCTTTGGCTTTCTCAGAACAAAGCTAAATGTGAGAAGATAAGAGAAAAATTCAAAATGATGATTTCACATTTAAAAATTTCCCTAGCCAAAATAATAATAAAAATATCAGTTAAGTATATTGGTAGAATAATGACATTTTCCAACATTGTAGTAAATAATCTTCCAATACCCTTTTCTCTGGAAACTACCGTAGAATGAGTTCCACACAGGGCATAAACAACAACAAAAAAGATTCTGGCTATAGGAAAGTTGCAACAAACATCTCAGGATGACAGTGCAGAGAGAATTCAAGATGAAAACTGTGAACCAGGCATAGAGGGTGATCATTCCAGTCTAGAGAACTTGACTCAAGAGTTGAGGGCTATCATCACTGTCTTCTCTGTCATTGTACTATCTTTTAAATGTGAGAAATGTACTGGAAAAAGTGCTCCATGAATAAAATAAAACAAATCCTAAAAGAATAATAACAACAAAAAGTTAATCTAGGAAACAGGGAATGAAACTCAGAAGGCAGACAAAAGAAACTCTAGGATAACAGCAGAAGGAAAACTAGGATAACAGCTGTGCAACAGTCCTGGAGTGCAACCAAACCAGATGGAAAGATGAATGTCTACCTGAGGGATGTCTCCAAGAAAAATGAAACTCAGCTGATAGAGCCCCTGTCTGGATTGAGTTCATGGAAAATTATAATGAAAGGTTATTGAAAGGTATGGAAAAATTTAAAAGAAGTATAAAGAAACAAAGTGAAAAAAACACAGGGACCATTATTTTAAAAATAAAAAAGAAAGAAAACCTAGTCATAGATCTCAACAATGCTCAGCTGTGAAATATTTTTCTCTAGCCATAGGAATATAAATACTGCATATTCTTTAACAGAAAAGTATAGTATAACGGTATCAAGATGATGAAAGGGTTGCCGATGAAATGGCAATGGAAAAGAATGAAATCTTCATTTCTCATACTAGAAAGCTAATAGATAAAACAGAAATATAAGACTATTATTTTAAAATAACCATCTGCTCTCATTATTTTGATAGAAAATTACTTTAAAATAATCAATGTTAAGAAAAAAATGTATGATGTTCTTAAGAAAAGTATGGGTGTAGTTGAGCTAAAGGACCTGAGGCAGTTTCCCTAAAGAAATATTCAAGATGAGACTAAGCCAGTGAGCAGGAATTTATAAATGCAAATTGAGAAAGCAGGGAAGAGGGTAGAAATGGGGAAGCATTCCAGGCAGTAGGACCAACAAATATTAAGGACCTTCATGGGAAAAAGCCTGACAGAGTAAAGATAGTGAAGAAAACCTTTGTGACTTAGCAGATAAGACATGAGAGACATGCAATTAAGTTGAAGAAAGAGTCAGTGGCCAAAGCACATAGAGTCTTGTGGGCATATGAAGCATTGTGAACTCGACCCTTAGGTCTACAGGTTTTAAGCAGAGAGGAAAATGACTTTTATTTATTTTTAATCTTCTTATTTAGTTAGTTTTTTAGAGACAGGGTCCCATTCTGTCACCTAAGCTGAAGTGCAGTGGTGTCATTATAGCTCACTATGAACTCTGATCTCTGATTTCAAGGTATTTGTCAGCCTAAGTCTCCCAAGTAGCTAGGATCTCAGGTGTGTGCCATCATGCCTGGCTAATTATTAATTAATTAATTATTATTATTTTTTTTAGAGACAGAGTCTCACTGTGTAGCTCAGGCTGGTCTCAAACTCCTGGCCTCAAGAGATCCTCTCACCTCAGCCTCCCAAGGTGCTGGAATTATAGGCATGAGCTATCACACCTGGCCCAGGAACTGACTTTATTTATTTATTTATTTATTTATTTATTTTTTATTATACTTTAAGTTCTGGGGTACATGTGCAGAACTTGCAGGACTGTTGCATAGGTACACACATGCCATGGTGGTTTGCTGCCTCCATCCCTCTGTCACCTATATCAGGCATTTCTCCCAGTGTTATCTCCCTCCCAAACCTCCCCACCCTCCACTATCCCTCCCCTAGCTCCCCACCCCCAACAGCCCACAGTGTGTGATGTTCCCCTCTCTGTGTCCATGTGTTCTTATTGTTTAACACCCACCTATGGGTGAGAACATGTGGTCTTTGGTTTTCCGTTCTTGTGGGAACTGACTTTTAAAACACTAGTTTGGCTGCTCTTTTGGAGACTGGTTTGGTGGAGGCAAGGGGAATGCAGAGACGATAATGAAGAATATTGTTAAGTAATTAAGGAAGGAGATGATGGTGAAAGTAATAGCTGAAAGCCACAACATGTAACATGCAGAGGGCCACATCTATAACCAAGATATGTCATTTGAAGTCCAGTGCTTGACCTCTATGCTGCATGGCAAGATGACAGTTTAGCATTAGTGTGATCATAAGAATAAAATTGTAAAAAGATGGTTTCATTTCAATAGAAGTAAGTAGGTGGAAGTGTCTATTTTAACCTAGAAAAAGAGAAACTGCTTTTTTAGCTCATGTCAATTCTTAGAGTTGCCCATTCATTTGTTCATCCATTCAGCAAGGATGTTTCAGCACCAGCTATACGCCAGACCCTATTCCCAGGAGTGCAGCTAGGAAGAAAGAAGGTCTCTGATGTCTTTCATCACACAGCTTTCATTCTACCTAGGTAGACAACAAAGACTGTATGTATTTTAAAAGCCCACCACAACAAAACAAATTAGAGAGATAGAGAATGCCAGGGTGGAGAAGTAAAGTGGTCAGGGAGACTCTCTCAAAAAGTGATACTTGTTAGGATGGCTGTGTGAATTCGGGGAAGCCAGTTCGTGTTCTGGGAGAAGAAAATTCCTTAGAGAGGAGAATAGCTTTCCACTTCCAGGCAGAAGTGATGAGCAAAAGTCTTGCTTTGAGAGTTGTACTTGATCTGTTAAAGACATAGCAAGGCTGGAGTGGAGAAAGCTAAAGAATAGTAGAAGACGAGGCTAGCAAAGTAGCCAGGACAAGGTAAAATAAGCCTCTGCCCATTCTCAGTATTAATAAATTAAAGATTAAAAGTCACATATCAAAGCCAGTATTTCTAAGTCTGGGCTATGGTAATAGCCTCCTGGTTGATTTTTCTGCCTCTACTCTCTGTTCAGTCAACATGTACAAGATTGCCAGATAAATCTTCCTAAAGCACAGATTTTTATCATATATCTCTCCTCTCCTCAATAACTTTTACTAGCCTTGCCGGATCGGAAGGAAATTCCTCAAGCTTGACTGGTTACCTGCAAACGCTTTCCTAGCCAGCCTTTCCCTTCCCTACATACACTTGTCTCTCAACATGCCCCAAATGGGTTCGTTGTTTCAGTATTTCTGTGCCCCTTACACTTCCACATCTTTTGATACTCAAGTCAATATACCTTAGTTGTAGTTATAGAGGCACAATTCCTATTTTCAGAGTGCTTAAAATAGGTAAGGAGAAGATATCAATCACTGTGATGCAGTGGTAGAAATGAGATATACTATTGAAAAGGAATGACTGTTGCTATGGAACGTTTCAAAAAAAGAGATAACTTTCAGTTGAAGTGCTTCTGGACCAACGTTGTCCCTTGATGATTTTTATTATCTTGAACTATTGGGCATCCTTATAGAATGTGTTGGATTTTTTCTCTTTCTCTTGTGAGTTTGTTCTCTAGAACTAGACTCTAGCCCCTCTAGAGTGAGGGATATTGTCTCCTGTTAATTTCCAGTGGCTGTCAAGGCTTCCCACTGGGTATAGCATAGACCAGGAAGTCTCTAAATGCAGATGCAGTGAAAATTGATTGCATTTGAATCCAAATGCCTTTGTTGCATGATTGTACTATTATATGATCCTGCTGAGAGCAACCTTTCTACGCCATAGTCACCACCCAGTGGACTAACAGGGAATAGGAGTTTAAAACCTTATTAATAAAGAATATCTGAGCACCAGATATATATGGTCTTTTGGTTTGGACTGACAGCTCATCTGTGATTCTTCTATTAACTTAAAATGAGTGATTTCTAATTCATTATGGTACCAGTGGTGGGTATGTTAGAGTCAAAAGGATATTTTCAATATGAGTGATAAGACAACCAGAACACAGCTGGGGATATAGTTAGGCATTGCGTGCGCACCTAAATTTTATTTGAAATTGTAATCCCCACAATCCCCATGTGTTAAAGGAGAGGCCAGGTGGAGGTAATTAAATCATGAGGGTGGTTCCCCCAGGCTGTTCTCATGATAGTGAGTGAGTTCTCACAAGATCTAATGGTTTTATAAGGGGCTCTTCTCCTTCCTGCCACCTTGGAAGAAGGTGCCTTGCTTCCCCTTCCACCATGGTTGTAAGTTTCCTGAGGCTTCCCCAGCCATGCTGAACTGTGAGTCAATTAAGTCTCTTATCTTTATAAATTACCCAGTCTCAGGCAGTTCCTTATAGCAGTAGGAAAACAAACTAATACAGCTATTATGTTGGAATCAACTATAAGAACTGTGTAATGTTAGGGCTAACATAGTAGAAATTTTGAACAACTCATACTTTATTAAAAAACCATTTTTGTTCTTATATTATTTAATATCAAGATAGCATAGGATTTTGTCATTACAGGAAGAAATTGAGAATCCATAGTCTAATCCTTTTTTAAAGATCAGTAGATTTAAGCTTGGAGAGTGAAAATCATTTACCTGAAATGATACAATTATTTAGTAAGAAAGCTGGAGTTAGAGCTCGGGTCATATGCTCTTGTCCTAGCTCTTTCTGTTGTGTGGCATAGTCTCCTCAAAGGGAGGGATCCTCAGCTAATTTCTTCTTACTTTTGTTCCCAGCTGCTGCCAGTTTTCCTATCAGCGGGTACCACCTGGAAAAATAAGGCAGGAGGGCAGCCTCGTGTACAAGGTTTTTCTATTTTACCAACAGATTGCTCTCATGCTTTTGGGGAAAGAGTAACCTTAAAATGATGAATGCCTGTCCTATTAAAAGCTCTTCCAGCACAGGCATTATTGATAGTGTGCAAAAAGGCCATCCATTTTAGTGCAAATGAAAATTGAAATGGAGAGAACATCATGTCTTTTTCTCTAATATATGATGCTGGCTCACGCGCAGTGTGATTGGTGTGAGCTGAAAACAGCTGTCCAGAGTCCTTAAGACCTTTGCCTACCTCCCACTGGTGACAACAAGGACACCTAATCAGAAAGAAAGCTAGCTTCCTAACATCCATATAATAAATGTACAGCCTTAGCAGGGCACTCAAGCACCCTCATGATCTAGTATCAACTTACCTCAGATTTGTTTTCTATTATTTTTTGTCTCAAAACCAATGTGGTAGTTATCTGAGATTATTATCATTATTATTTCCCCATCATGTTATGTTTTTCTGAGCTCCTTTCTGCATAGGCTGTTTCCTCTGCTTTGCAATCATCTCCCTTCTTTTCTGCAAGGCTAAATAATTTTCTTCTTTCACAGTTCAGCTCAGTTTTACCACTGAGTCTTTTCCACCCCTTCTATTTCTCAAGTTGCCTGAACTATTCCATCATCAGGATACCTCTAATGCCTTTGAATTTACTAAGGATATTCATGTTACATGGAATTATGGTCAGATATATGTTTGTCCCCCCATCTAGAGGTGTGCTTCCTGAGAGCAGAGAGCTTGTGCATCTTTGCATCTCCAGTGTCTAGCACAATGCTTAGGAGTTAGCATACAATTAAATATTTGGTTAAAGACAGAAACTATAAATATAGTGGTGAGTGAAAGAGAAGCACATGTGAGGTCAGAAAGTGTCATGCTCTTGGTTATTTAGAAAGACTTTCTCAGCCATAGACTCAATTTTAGACACAGTCAGTCCCAATTATCAGGAATTTGAAGAGTCTGCCTGGGCAATCATCCCAGTTGCCAAAGTTTGTGTCATCTGTATATCACCCAGTAATGATTTTCCATTGAGTAATATGGTGCTCACCTGAAAGAGGTTTGTCTATTAAAATAAAGCCATCTTTTTCAGTGACATGACAGAGCACTTGGAACCCTCCATGCTGGATAATTAACACTCATGCATTAATCTTTCTGCTTTGTCATTGGGTTTGAACCCTGTGCCAGTGATCATTATCTCATGATATGAGAATTTCAAAGTAAACTGGCAGTTAATTTAACAGCATTTAAAAGTAATGAGAGAGTAAAGATGTCAGAATGAAATACACATTTCTTTGAAAACCCAGACAACTATTGCAACTATTTTGAAATCCGGTTAAGCATACAAACCTTTAAAAGGGCAGGATAAAAGTGCAGCTGAATTGTGATTTTGTTCAGATAGGGAACCATTAGGGAAGCAGTATGGAAAAATGAAAAAAGGATTAGGCGTAGAGCCCTGGATTTAAAATCCCAGCTTCACCTGTTCTTAGCTGTGTCATCTTAGCTAAATTCCCATTTATTTTGCCCATAAACTATGCATATTAATTTCTACATTGCAGCATTGTTAAAGGTAAGATGCAATAACATATATGTAAGCCCAAGATCTGGCATGAAGCTAGTGCTCAAGAAATATGCCTTAATTTCTTCTTCTTCAAAAAAGAACATTGTGACAGCATGTGTTATATTTCTGTGCCCTTTGTGAACATAGAAGAAAAACAGCTGATTCGGAAATGGGGATTTAGTGGAATCAAATATATATAAGGAGCTAAGATCACTCAGGAGCTTAGTACAGCACTTCAGACTTATTTCAAATTGAGAGAAATCAGAGGGCCTACTCAATCTTACTTCCCTCACTGGTACAGCAGCTAAAACCTCTGGGTAGCTAAAACAAATAAGACGTGTCTAATACCAAGCCTAACGTCTTAAGTCATAACTGAAACTCATAATAGTAGAAAAAGCAGAAGCTTTTGGAGCCAACACGAACTAGGTTCAAATCCTAGTTCAGCCGCTTCCAAAGCCCAATGATAAGAGTTATGTAATTCCTGTGAAACAAAAGAAACGAAATGACTGACCCCTCTGAGTACTAAAATGAAAGTACAGTACTTCCTCCACAGGATGGTTCTGTGTATTAAATTTGATAATGCATATGAGCACTAACGTAGTACCTAAACACACAGTGGGTGCCTGACCATGTTATCTTTCTTCCCAAGTTGGATCTTAGTATCGGTTTTCCCTTACAGAATGACCATTAATCAGAAACCACAATGTGTGACAGCTGAACAGGCCCATGGGAATCATCTCCTCCAAATTTTAAGGTTAGATTACATGGATCCCTAGGATTTCTGAGTTTTACCCCATGCATGAGGAATTAAGGGGGTAAACTAGGGCAGAGTTCTCTATTTTAACCTCTTTTTTTGTTTAAAACAAATGGATAGCTGTACTAACAGATCCAATATCAACATGACAAATGCCTGTGAACCAGTGATCTAGTCTGAACCCCTTTTTTCACATTTGTGTAAACTTTAGCCAGTTAAGGGTAAGAACTTGCCAGAAATCATTCTGCCTGGGAGAAGGGTAAAGGCACATTCAACAAGTAACATAGAATTCAGACATGTTGTTCCAATATCTATGATGTCATGTAAGATAAATTAGTAGAAATTCTCATGAGAATATCATCTCCTACTTACTATGAGTGTTTTCCTAAACGCACCTCTCCCCTCCACACAAAAAATCCTCATAATTTTGCCCAAAACTAGCTCTGCTTACAAAGAAATTTGCATAAGATACATAAAAATATTTCTACTCTATAAATATATTTTAAAAAGGAAAGTGATATGGGTCATGAATGATGTATTAAAAAGGTAGTAATAGGCATTGGGATTTAGGATGAAGGTGGAGAGATAATAAACTAGAAAGCAAACTTCCACGAACAATAGAAGATAGTGTTCCATGAACTACTGAAGATGGTTAAATCAAATCTTTACAGAAAGAAACATATACACATGTGAATGTACTTATATCCAGGTTTGGGAACTAAAGACTCAAGTTATAATTCTCAATCTGCCAGTCACTTGGAAGTTCAGTATTTCAATTTACCACTTAAGTTTTCCCTACCTATAAAATGAGATACTTGAGCAGTTATTTTGGTCATTTTGTCCAGTTTTACTACTTTTTATAGTTGATAATTATATTAATCTTCTGCCACCTCACATTTCTTATATTACAAAAGCTGAGAAGAAGTTTCATTATAAAGGATATCTCTTAGGTTTATTCAGCCCTACGCTTTCTAAAGTCACTTCTATTCAAGTACTTAACTCTGTTGCTGGGATGCTGGTTCTTTAGAGGACACTGTCTTTTGTCCCTGGTCCTGTCCCATGTGGCAATGGCAACACTAAAGTGTGTCAATCAGACAAGAAAGATATTTCACCAAATTTGCTTTGGTCTGCAGTTGGTCACTGAGTGTCAGCTTCTTTTCTTCTTCCTGCAGCCTCAACTTTTGTTTTGAAATCTATCAAACTTTCTTTTCCAGGCTGAATTAAATGTTCTTATTCCTATCACCGCCTCTGTAGCCTGCAATTCAGCAAAGTTTATTCTCAAGCACTCTGGAACATTACAAGCAAAGCAGTCCACACATAGTCACCCACGCCAGTTAGAAATGTTTTATATCATTACTGTTTCCATTATGTATTTATTTGGATGATTATAAGATTAATATTTGTTATAAGATGTCGATTTATTATCTAATGATTTTTAATTTGACATTTTGTTCAGTGCCATACACTTTTACCAATGTTGTTTGTATCACATGCTCCAGCTGGGGTGGTGATAAGGTAATTTGGTATTTAGTGGAGAAATAACTGCTTGGAAGAATTAGATGTTTTATACACAGGGCAGGCTTGCCTGGAAAAGATACCACTTTAGAGACTGATAATGTATTTTAGATAGTTTTCATTTACAGATGACATTTATATTACTTTCTGAGTGTTTGTGGGAAGTGAGAAGAACATAGACAACAGATCAACATTTTCCTGCTTTATGGTTATTTAAAATTATTCATTAAAAACCTGCGAGAGATCAAACCTCATGAAAACATCCAGTCTAAAGATGTGGGCCACTGGATTTGTGACTTGCCATTTTCTTTAATAGAGTACACTTTGATTCCTTTAATGAGATCTGAAAGATTCTAAATGATCTGGCTCTTTCCTCTCTCCCCATTGTGCCTGTGGTCTCTCTCCTCTCACACAGACTGGCTTCCTCTCTTCCAAATGAAAGTTTTGGCACAGAATATTTCCTGTCCCTGGAGTGTGTCTCTTCTCTCTCCTGTGATATCTTATCTAGCCAACCTCTAACCTCAGTCTGAGCTAATGTGCTACTTTCTGAAAGAATCCTTATCCTCCTCAAATATGGATCCACTATCCCTGTTTTCCTCTCTCATATCACCATATAGCTTACCTTCATAGCATTTACCCTATAATTTTCATACAATTATTTAAAATACATCTTACCTCTTTCAATATGATACAAACCATGATGTCAGGGATCATGTATAGTTTGTTTTATCTATATTTCTCATGCCCAGAACATAGTGAACACTCAATAAATGTCATGATATGAGTGAATATTTTGTATTCTATTACTTGTTTGTTCAATTCTGGACTCAGCCTGGTAAAACTACTGTACATCTTTGGGCCTGGTGGGTATCAAAGTTATTAAAAGAAAGGCAATGAATGAAAATTTTTATTTTATAATAAACTGATCAAATAATTTATATCAACATAATACTACTTATATTTCACATGAATATTACTCATCCTCATTTAGGGATAATTGGGTAGTAAAAATAAGAAATTCATTCAATAATGTCAAATATAAACATTCTATTGTAAGAATACAGGAAAATTCCATAGAACCAAATGCAGAATAAAGTCTTCTATTTCATAGGACCGAAAGTCTTCAGGCAATCTTACTTTCTTGTTCTTCTTTGGAATTAAAAATATATATATTTGCCTCTTCCTGACATGTCATAACTTTGTTTCAGAACAGTATCCTCAGTGAGACTTTTAATTACTTCCTCTCATAATCGTGACTTGCATACGCAATGGCTTGTCATGAGCCTGACTCTGTCCCTAAGTCTGTGTGACCTTGCAACGCCATTGCCTTGCATTGTCCACTCAATCAGCATTTTCCTGGCTGAGTTCAAATTCTTAAGAGGCAGATACTGTCACTGGTTGCTGTCTAGTCAAAAGATTGGCTAATTAGGACCTAGGTATAGAAAGTCTTTGTAGGAGAGAGATCCAAGATGGCCGATCATTAGCAGCTCAGGATTGCAGCTCCCAGTAAAAGAGCAGAAAGCCAGTGGATGCCACACTTACCGATAAATTTTTGCTGCCCACGGACCAGGACATTCCCAGCAGAGGAGCCCCACAGGTCGCCAGCGCGACCCTTTCGGCTGGTGTGGCTATTTTGCCGGCGCCTCGGCTTGGTGGCTCTTGGTGCGGAGTAAACGGGACTGAGTCTCCTTTTGGATGATGTTTGGAGCTCTGTGAAGGCAGAGCAGTGCATCCAGCTGATTGAAGAAGGGACTGAAGAGGGAAGCCAGACCGGAGACCCCTGGGCAGAAAAGCACCACGAATTTCAACGCTGCTGTTTTAGCTAGCATTGCGGGTCACCACAGTGAAAATTACATAGGTTCCAGAGCTGGGAATTAACAAGCTGGACGTCAACTCAGAGACCTAATTTGAAAGTTGGTAATTACAAAGACGACAAATGGATAAAACCATAAAGATGCCAAGAAGCCACCGTAAAAAAAAATGAGAACACTCAAAATCAGAAAGTCTCTCCTTCTACAGAGGACGCTAGTTCCTCATCAGTAATGGAACAAGGC
>PVKP010016732.1:0-27503 GCA_004027715.1 Plecturocebus donacophilus
AAAAAAAAAAAAAGCAAAAAAAACAGGCATGGTGGTGTGCACCTGTAGTCCCAACAGCGTGGGAGGTTGAGATGGGAGGCTTGCTTAAGTCCAGGAGGTCGAGACTGCAGTGAGCTATGATTACAACATTGCACTCCAGCCTTGGTGACAGAGTGAGTCCCTGTGTCAAAAAAAAAAAAAAATCTGAGCTGGGTGTGGTGGCTCATGCCTGTAATCCCAGCACTTTGGGAGGCCAAGGTAGGCAGATCACTTGAGGTCAGGAGTTCAAGACCAGCCATGACCAACATGGTGAAACCCTGTCTTTACTAAAAATACAAAAATACGCTGAGCATGGTGGCACACACCTGTAATCCCAGCTACTCAGGAGGCTGAGACAGGAGAATTGCTTTAACCTGGGAGGTGGAGGTTGCAGTGAGCCAAGATCACACCACTGCACTTCAGCCTGAGCGACAGTGAAACTCCATCTCCAAAAAAAAAAAAAAGTCTGAACAGAGTGCACCCACACATTGAAATAAGAGTTCTAAAAGGAAAGAAGAGAAAGGGAAGAAAAAATTATTTGAATGATTTATGGCCAAAACACCTAAATATTTCAAAGGACACTAATTTACTAACTTAACTCTATGAGCCCCAATAGGTCCACAAAAAGATCCAATCATCAAACTGCTGAGAACCAATTGAAAGGGACAGTTTTCAAAACAGAAAAACAACTCATCACACACAGGAGAATGGCAATATGATTAACGGTTGACTATTCTGACTGGGCACAGTGGCTTACACCTATAATTCTAGCACTTTGGGAGGCTGAGGTGGGAGGCTCATGTGAGCCCAGGAGTATGAAGCCAGCTTGGGAAACAAAGGGAGACGCTGTCTCTACAAAAAAATTAAAAATTAGCCAGGCATGGTGGCATGAACCTGTAGCCCCACCCATTTCGGGAGCTGAAATGAGAGGATTGCTTGAGCCTAAGAGGTTGGCTGCAGTGAGCTGTGATTATACCACTGCACCCCAGCCTGGACAGCAGAGAAACACCCTGTCTCTGACAAAAAAAAAAAAAAGAATGACTGCTCATCAGAAACAGTAAAGGCCCAAAGCCACTGCAATGGATATTCATAGTGCTGAAAGGAAGAAACAACAATCACGCAAGAATTTTATATCCAGCAAAACTAGCCTTCAAAAGTGAGGGCGAGACCAGGCCCAGTGGCTCACACCTGTACTCCCAGCAGTGTGGGAGTCTGAAGCAGGAGGATGGCTTGAGCCCAGGAGTACAGACTAGCCTGGGCAACATAGTGAGATCCCATCTCTACAGAAAAATTTTTAAAATTAGCCAGGCATGGTGGCATGCACCTGTGGTCCTAGCTACTTGGGAGGAGAACTGCTTGAGCCCACGAGGTTGGAATTGCAGTAAGCCATGTTCATACCGCAGCACTCCAGACTGGGTGACAGACCAAGACCCTGTCAAAAAAAAAAAAAAAGGTGAAATAAAGGCATTCTGGGATTTTTAAAAAGTGAGAATGAGAGAATTATTGCTAACAGACCTGTCCTAAAAGAAGTACTAAAGGAAGTCCTTCAGCCTAAAAGAAAAGGACAATAGAACACTGTCTTGGATTCACCAGAAGGAATAGAGCACTAGAATGATAAAGGCAGCTAAATGTAAAACACTATATGTTCATTTTTTTATACTTTATATTTTTCTCTCTTTTTTGATTTTTTAAAAAGTAAGGTTGTTGGCTGGGCATGGTGGTTCACACTTGTAATCCCAGCACTTTGGAAGGCCAAAGCAGGTGGATCACCTGAGGTCAGGAGTTCGAGACCAGCCTGACCAATATGGCAAAACCCCGTCTCTACTAAAAATATAAAAAGTAGCCAGGCATGCTGGTGGGCGCCTGTAATCCCAACTACTTGGGAGCCTGAGGCAGGAGAATCTCTTGAACCCGGGAGGCGGAGGTTGCAGTGAGCCAAGATCAGGCCATTGCACTCCAGTCTGGGCAACAGAGCAAGATTCCGTCTCAAAACAACAACAACAACAAGGTTGTTTAGGCCAGGCGCAGTGGCTCACACTTGTAATCTCAGCACTTTAGGAGGCCAAGGCAGGCGGATCACGAGGTCAGAGGTCAGAAGTTTGAGACCAGCCTGGCCAACATAGTGAAACTCCATCTCTACTAAAAATACAAAAAAGTAGCCAGCTATAGTGGCAGGCAGTAATCCCAGCTTGAGAGGCTGACACAGGAGAATCGCTTCAGCCTGGGATGCGGAGGTTATGGTGAGCCATGATCGAGCCACAGCACAAAGAAAGAGCAAGGGAAGGGTAATGAAGTTACTGCATTCTACCAGAATTTTCAGTATTGAGCTGAAATACATTGTAATAAGTTAAAGCTACATACTGCAATCCCTAGACAACCACACAGGAAGTAACTCAAACAATAACTAAAAGGAAAAAAACCCTTCAACTTTTTTAATCCCTTCAACTGGGATAGAATAATACATACACACACACACACACACACACACACACACAACTGTAACAGAAAGAAGGAGTTAAAGAAGCCAGGCATGGTGGCTCACGTCTGTAATTCCAGCATTTTAGGAGGTCAAGGCAGGCAGATCACCTGAGTTCAGGAGTTCAAGACCAGCATGGCCAACATGGTGAAAACCCCTCTCTACTGAAAATACAAAAATTAGCCAGTCATGGTGGCACACCTGTAATCCCAGCTACTCAGGAGGCTGACAGGAGAATTGCTTGAACACAGGAGGTAGAGGTTGCAGTGAACCAAGATCAAGCCACTGCACTCCAGCCTGGGCGACAGAGCGAGACTCAGTCTCAAAAAAAGGAAATAAAAAAGATATGAGACATCAACAATTACATTAAACGTGAATGGACTAAATACTCCAAAGCACACAGACTGTCAAACTGTATTAAAAAGCAAGATTCAACTATATGCTATCTACAAGAGATCCTTTAGATTCAAAAACACAAATAGAGTGAAAGTAAAAAGATATACCCTGCAAACAATAATCACAAGAGAGCAGGGATAGCGATATGAATACCAGTCAATACTGTCTTTTATCCCCAAGTTCTTCCTGCATACATTTAACTCAGCACAGACTTTAAGAAAATATTATTAGAAACATAAAGGAGGCCAGGTGTGGTGGTTCACACCTGTAATGCCAGCACTTTTCCGAGACAGGTGGATTACCTGAGGTGAGGAGTTTGAGACCAGCCTGGCCAACATGGTGAAACCCCGTCTCTACTAAAAATACAAAAAAAATTAGCTGGACGTGGTGGCACATGCCTGTAATCCCAGCTGCTTGGGAAACTGAGGCTAGAGAATTTCTTGAACCTGCGAGGCAGAGGTTGCAGTGAGCTGAGAATGCGCCATTGTGCTCCACCCTGGGTGACTGAGACTCCATCTCAAAAAAAAAAGAAACATAAAGAAACATTTTATGATGATAATGGCTACATCAATTTATCAGGAAGATATAGCCATTATAAATATATACACTAATAATATTAGAGTATTAGAGTCAAAAACATAGAATTGAAAGGAAGAATAGACAATTGAAAATTCCTGATAGGCTAGGCACAGTGGCTCACAGCCTTAGTAATCCCAATACTTTGGGAAGCCAAGATGGGAGGATTACTTGAGCCCAGGAGTTTGAGACCAGCTTGGGCAATATGGTAAGTCCCCATCTCTAAAAAAAAAAAAAATTAAAAAATTGCAAAGCATGGTGGTGCACACCTGTAGTTCCACCAGCTACTCGGGAGGCTGAAGTGAGAGGATCACTTAAACCCAGGAGTTTGAGGCTGCAGTAAGCCAGCCATGTTCACACCACTGCACTCCAGGCTGGGCAACAGTGAGACCCTGTCTCAAAAACAAAAACAAAGTGACAAAAACTCTAAACATCTTAGGAATAGAAAAGAAAAAAACAGAGCCAGGCACAGTGGCTCACATCTGTAATCCCAGCACTTTGGGAGGCCAAAGACAGGTGGGTCATTTGAAGTCAGGAGTTTGAGACCAGCCTGGCCAACATGGTGAAACCCCATCTCTACTAAAAATACAAAAAGCTGGGTGTGGTGGTGCATGCCTATAGTTCCAACTACTCAGGAGGCTGAGGCAGGAGAATCGTTTAAACCTGGGAGATAGAGGTTGCAGTGAGCCAAGATGGCACCACCGTACTCCAGTCTGGGCAACAGGGTAAGATTCTGTCTCCAAAAAAAAAAGAGAGAAATTCCCTAACATCATGTTTGATGGTGAAAAACTGAATGCGGGCCGGACGTGGTGGCTCACGCCTGTAATCCAAGCACTTTGGAGGCCAAGGTGGGTGGATCACCTGAGGTCATGAGTTCAAGACCAGCCTGACCAACATGGTAAAACGCCATCTCTACTACAAAAAAAAAAAATTCAAAAATTCAAAACTTAGCTGGATGTGGTGGCACGTGCCTGTAACCCCAGCTACTCAGGAGGCTAAGGCAGAAGAATTGCTTGAACTTGGGATGCAGAGGTTGCAGTGAGCCGAGAAGCGCCACTGTAATATTGAGACTTGCAAATCCATCAACATGTTACAATGTCTTTAGATCTGTAATTAATGTTTTGTGGTTTTGAGTGTATAGGCTTTGCACTTCTTTTATGAAATTCAATATTTTATTCCAAATATTTTATTCTTTTGATGTTACTGTAAATAACACTTTTTTTTTTTAAGATGGAGTCTCGCCCTGTCCCAGGTTCAAGCAAATCTCCTGCCTCCGCCTCCTGAGTAGCTGGAATTTTTACTAGAGACGGGGTTTTGCCAGGTTGGCCAGTCTGGTCTCAAACTCCTAGGCTCAAGTGATCTGCCTGCCTCAGCCTCCTAAAGTGCTGGGATTACAGGTGCAGGTGTGGACCTTTTTTTTTTTTTTTGACAGGGTCTTGGCTCTGTCACTCAGGCTGGAGTGCAGTGGTCCATCATGGCTCATTGCAGCCTCAACTTCCCAGCCTTAAGCAGTCTTCCCACCCAACCCTCTCGAGTAGCTGGGACTACAGGCATGCACCACCACACCTGCCTAGTTTTATTTTTAATTTTTGTTTTTTAATGTAGAGAAGGCGGTCTCACTGTGTTGCCCAGGCTGGTCTCCAACTCCTGGGCTTAAGAGATCCTCCCACCTCAGCCTCCCAAAATGCTGGCATTACAGGCATGGGCTGCCATGCCCAGTGGAAAAGTTGTCATTGGAATAAAGTATGGGGTTTAGTTAAAAGTTTTTTTTTTTCTTTTTTTTTTTTTTAGTTAAAAGTTTTATATCAGGCCAGATGCAGACACAGTGGCTCATGCTTGTAATCCCAGCACTTTGGGAGGCTGAGGTGGGCAGATCATGAGATCAGGAGTTTGAAACCAGCCTGGCCAACACAGTGAAACCCCGTCTCTACTAAAAATACAAAAATTAGCCTGGCATGGTGGCGGGTGCCTGTAGTCCCAGCTACTCAGGAGGCTGAGGCAGGAGAATCACATGAATCCAGGAGGTGGAGGTTTCAGTGAGCAGAAATCACACCACTGCACTCCAGCCTGGGAGCTAAGAATGAGACTTTGTCTCAAAAAAAAAAAAAAAAAAGAAGAATATATGAATAGCTGATAAACACTTGGATATATGTTCATCATTGGGCCGGGCACAGTGGCTCAGGTCTGTAATCCCAGCAATTTGAGAGGCCGAGGCAGGCGGATCACAAGGTCAGGAGATCGAGACCATCCTGGCCAACATGATGAAATCCCACCTCTACTAAAAATACAAAAATTAGCAGGGTGTGGTGGCGCACACCTATAATCTCAGCTACTCAGGAGGCTGAGGCAGAAGAATTGCTTGAACCCAATGAGCCAAGATTGTGCCACTGCACTCCAGCCTGGCAACAGAGCAAGACTCCAACTCAAAAAGAAAAAAGAAAAACAGAATATTCATCATGATTAGTCATTAGGGAGATACAAATTAAAGCCACAATGAGCTATCAGTATTACATAGTAGGATGGGCGTAATCGCAAAGACAGACCATACTAGGTGTTGGGAGGATATGGAGAAACAAACCCTCATACATTGTAGAAATGTAAAGTGGTGCAGCCGCTTTAGAAATAGTTTAGAGCTGCGGCCTGGTGCGACAGATCACAGTCAGGTGATCAAGACCATCCTGGCCAACAAGGTGAAACCCCATCTCTACTAAAAATGCAAAAATTGGCTGGGCGTGGTGGCATGCACCTGTAGTACTAGCTACTCAGGAGGCTGAGGCAGGAGAATTGCTTGAACCCAGGAGGCGGAGGTTGCAGTGAGCCAAGATCGAGCCACTGCACTCCAACCTGGCAACAGAGCGAGACTCCATCTCAAAAATCAAAAAGAAAGTTTTTCTTTTTTTTTTTTGAGACAGGGTGTCACTCTGTCACCCAGGCTAGAGTGCAGTGGCATGATCATGGCTCACTGCAGCCTTGACCTCCCCAGGTGTAAGTGATCCTCCTACCTCAGTTTTTGTACTTTTAGTAGAGACGGGATTTTGTCATATTGCCCAGGCTGGTCTTGAACTCCTGGGCTCAAGTGATCCACCTGTCTTGACCTCCCAAAGTGCTAGGATTACAGGTGTGAGCCACCAAACCTGGCCAGCAGTCTCTTAAAAAGTTAAACTTACCTTACAACCCAGCAATCCACTCCGAAGTATATGTCCGAAAGAAATGAAAAGAACAATTTGTACATTGATTCAAAACATCTATTTATTCCCCAAACTACCAACAATCCAAATGTATATCAACAGATAAATGGATAAGTAAATTATGATATAATTGCACAATGGAATACCAATCAGCAACGAAAAGGAACAAACTACTGATACCTACAACGACATAGAGGAGCCTCAGAAACATCATGCTAAGTGAAAGAAGCCAGGCCAAAAAATTACATAGTGTTCCATGTCTGTGACATTTCTGGAAAAGGCAAAACTATGCCAAGTAGATCAGAGGTTGGCTGGGGGTGAGAGCAGAGACTGACTACAAATAGACACAAGGGAACCTTTTGGGGTGAGGGAAGTCTCCTAAAAGTGGATTATGGTGATGGCTACACAACAGTGTAAATTAGCTAAAAATCATCCAAATGTATACTTACAATGTTTGAATTGTGTGACATGTAAATCATCTCATTAAATCTGTATTTTTAAAAAAGAATTGTGCTGTGAAGTTTGACATATCTTAAAGTAGGATGTCTTAGCTGGGTGTGGTGGTGCATGCCTGTAGTCCTAGCTACTCAGGAAGTTGAGGCTAGATTGCTCAACCTCAGGAGTTCAAGGCTGCTGTGAGCTATGATCATGCCAGTGCACTCCAGCCTGGGCAACAGAGCAAAGACTTGTCTTTTAAAAAATTAAAAACAAAGTAGGTTGCCAATATAATTTGTTATCCAAACCAGAACAATTTTGAGAATGAAGGAGATTGCAATTAATAGCCAAGCAAGAAGACAGGTGCGGGCCAGGTGCAGTGGCTCACGCCTGTAATCCCAAACACTTTGAGAAGCTGAGGTAAGAGGATGACTTGAGACCAGCTTGGGCAACATAGCAAAACCTTGTCTCTACCACACCCCCCCCAACAAAAAAAATAGCCAGCATGATGGCAAGCACCTTGGTTCCTAGCTATTCAGGGGAGCTGAGGTGGGAGGATCGCTTGAGCCCAGGAGTTTGGGGATGCAGGGAGCTGTGATCATACCACTGCACTGCAGCCTGGGATATAGAGCGAGACCTGTGTCTTTAAAAAAAAAAGATAAGTGTGGGTCATGTGCAGTGGCTCACGACTATAATCCCAGCACTTTGGGAGGCCAAGGCGGGCAGATAACGAGGTCAGGAGTTCCCAACCAGCCTGGCCAAAATAGTGAAACCCTGTCTCTACAAAAATATTTTTAAAAATTAGCCAGGCATGGTGGTGGGCACCTGTAGTCCCAGCTACTTGGGAGGCTAAGTCAGGAGAATCACTTGAACCTGGGAAATGGAGGTTGCAGTGAGCCAGGATCACACCACTGCACTCCAGCCTGGGTGACAGAGTGAGACTTCATATCAAAAAAAAAAAAAAAAAAAAAAAAAAAAAAAAAAAAAAAAAAAAAAAAAAAAAAAAAAAAAAAAAAAAAAAATACAAGTGTGAAGTAGAACCATTTCAGACCAATTGGGATGAACGATGCCCCTCTTCAAAAACTGGTATAGACCAGGTGTGGTGGCTCACGCCTATAATCCTAGCACTTTGGGAGGCCAAGGTGGGCAGATCACAGAGTCAGGTGATCGAGACCATCCTGGCCAACATGATGAAACCCTGTCTCTAATACAAAAATTAGCCGGGTGTGGTGGTGCATGTCTGCAGCCCCAGCTATGCCGGAGGCTGAGGCAGGAGAATCGCTTGAACCCAGGAGGCAGAGGTTGCAGTGAGCCGAGATTGCTCCATTGCACTCCAGCCTGGGCAACAGAGTGAGATTCCTCTCAAGTTAAAAAAGAAAGTATTTGTAACAGGATGTGCTGGGGCACCCTATTCCCAAAGGAATGTAGAATAGCGGTATTAACTGTGGGGAAGAGGGTAAGATGCTTGGGATGATACCGGTTTGGATCAGGAAGATAAGATATACTATTATTACCCAATTCATGAGTATGTGATTGTCAAATGAGAATTTTTTTCCATAGCAAACACCTCGAGTCATGGATGTGTATGTAACAGCTGAGTGTGAACTATGGGCACACTCAGGAGCGCTGCAGGAAGCCGCAAAGTTGCTGTTCTACCTCTTTCTCCACATGGTTTCACAAAGTAAGACAAACGTTTTGATTTGGTCCTAGTTTTCCACTGTGATTGCTGCCTCTCTTTTCAGTCCTTTCCATACGAAAGATGGATGAGTACCAAACGCCAAACACGAGTTCCCGTTTGCCTGGTGCGGGCTCACACTGTAATCCCAGCGCTTTGGGAGGCCGAGGCGGGTGGATCACCTGAGATCAGGAGATTGAGACCATCCTGGCCAACATGGTGAAACCCCATTTCTACTAAAAATACAAAAATTAGCCAGGTGTGGTGGCGGACGCCTGTAGTCCCAGCTACTCGGGACGCTGAGGCAGGAGAATCGCTTGAACCCAGCAGGCGGAGGTTGCAGTGAGCCGAGATCGCGCCACTGCACTCCAGCCTGGTGGACAGAGCGAGACTCCGTCTCAAAAAAAAAAAAAAAAAAAAATCTAGTACTCAGAAACTTTTGAACAACAATTTCCTTCTAGCACTAAGGGACTCAGCAAGATGAGCTAGCGCTGCTTGACAACTTTGCAAATCTCTTTAATGGGTGGCTTAAGACGGCTGGATTTTCATATCTGCTTCTGCATTTCACCTGGTCCACCTCGTAGGTCACATGGCCTCTGCAAAACAAGAAGGGGTTCAATGCCGCGATCTCTGGGCCTGGGTCAAAAGACTCAAGTCCTGGCCCCATCACACTCCGAGCAGTACAAACACGGCCTTCGCTGCCCATGCCCGGGTCTCTTCACCCGCAGAGTGGTCGCACGGCCCCACATCAGGGTCGCCCTGAGGCTCAGCCTTCCCCGGCCCCACTCCGAGCGCGCACAGGGCTGGACGAGCCCACCCGGCTCCTGCCCCGGAGCAGAGGGACACCGCGCGGATCTCGCACGGGGTACCGCAGTGACCCGAGGAAGGAGCGATGGACGCTCGCACAAGAGGCGTCCGAGTGCCTGGTAAACTGTAAAGCGCGGTCCTGCGTGGGTTGCTATGGCTACGGCTACGCCAGGCGGAGGGCCTGCAGGACCAAGGTGCAGCCGGGACGAGAGGGCAGCGCCCCGGAGCTCCCGCTTACTACCGAGGCGTGGCGGAAATCTCCGCGCAGGCGGGGAGCCCCGAGCCTGGCCCGGGCAATGTAATCCAGGTCTCGGCGCTCTACTGATCCGGCCCATGGTAGTGGGAGTGTCCATTTGCCTCGGGTGGTCTAACAGGCGTCGGAGAGAGCCAATAGTATGGCTTCTCGACTCCGCCCCTTCCATTCGATTGGCCGGCGCTGGAAAGCCGGGCGTGAGTGGCCGCCCCCTCGGTAGTGAGCCGCCGTGGGTCTCTCCCTCACTCGCCCTCCGCGTCTCGCCGCTCTTCGGGTTTTCTCCTCTGTCTGCCGCCATGGCCCAGTAAGTGACTCGCCACGGGCAGCCAGGCTCGGGCTCGACCTCGGCCTGCGGGGAGCTCTCCGGGGAGCGGGATTTGCCTCGTTATTTCGGACGCCTTCCGCCCTGAGGGTCGCCTGAGTCACCTGGTGTCCCGGGACCCCGGCCTTACGCGTGGGCCCGACCCTCTGCACTCTCGGCCGCGCAGGCTCGGGACGGGGCGGGTCCCTTCGAGGGCTAGGAAGGAGGCGCGGCCAGGCCTTGCCGACCCAGCGGAGACACCTGCGGGAAGCGTGCCAGCCGGAGCCGGCCGCCAGGGCGGAGCTGGGGGCCGCCTGCCCGGCAGAGGCTCTGCAGCCTGCGCGCGGCGTCCTTGTGGGGGCGCGGAGGAAAGTGCAGACCCCAGTCACGGCCGAACGGGGGAGGGCCGGGTTGCCGCGCGTCGAGCGGCGCTGACTCCTTTGTTCTGTTTCCATCCCTCCAGAGCTGACATCGCGCTGATCGGATTGGCCGTCATGGGCCAGAACTTAATTTTGAACATGAATGACCACGGCTTTGTGGTAAGCCGCGCGGGCGCATTGTCTTCTCTCTGGTTCCTGGGCGCCTTAGCCGAGGCCGGCAATGGGTCTGGGACCGCACAGGTCTGGCCGCGGTTTGCCAGCGCGCTCGGTTGCTGCCCGTGGCATTTTTGTATGGAAAGGAGAAGCACCCTGTAGGCATGGGCGGGGCGGGCCGACCTGGAACTTAGTCCTGCGGAGTGTGCCTGTGGGTCAGTGAGGTTCACAGCCCGAATAAACGGATCAGTGTCTTAAGTAGAGACGAAGGGCGGGGAAGGAGAACCCCTGCTGGCTGTGTAGAGCTCTAACTTGATTGCCTGATAAGTTCTGGGGAGAGTGAAAATGTTTCTTCTAAACACTAAAGTGGCTTAGGCGCCAGGATGATCAGGAACAACAGACAGAGCCTCCTGTGGAACTGACCGGTTCCTGGATTTGATTCTGAGTCCTAACAGGTTACCTGTGGACTCTACCAGACATGCCAGGGGCAGTTGACCTTCGCCTTGGTTCTCTGCTGTTTCATCCTACTGAGGTGACATAACTTTACAGTGAGCCTCCCACAGCTGGGGGAGGGAAAGGCAAAGGCAGGCCTGACCTCCCCAGAACTTGAGCCGAAGGGAAGTGTCATTGTTACTTGGTCCACAGTCTGAAAGTCTTCAGTGTCCTGGATCTCCTACTCAGGCCTTTTGTCCTTCTAGGTCTGTGCTTTTAATAGGACCGTTTCCAAAGTTGATGATTTCTTGGCCAGTGAGGCAAAGGGAACCAAAGTGGTGGGTGCTCATTCCCTGAAGGAGATGGTCTCCAAGCTGAAGAAGCCCCGGCGGATCATCCTCCTGGTGAAGGCTGGGCAAGCGGTTGATGATTTCATCGAAAAATTGGTGAGGCCAGCTCTGCTCTCAGCTGCTGCCATGATAACAGCTGTTTTTGGTTTCTCCCCTTAGTTCTACTTCTTTTAAGTCCAGTTTGTTTTTTTTTTTTTCAATTTCTGCTAAGTTCTGACAAAATGATTGCTTAACTGTTGCAGTGTTGGTTAACTTGAGTGGCACTTATGAAGTAACTGTGTGTCCTTTGGTGGTAGTAATTCTGAGAATACCATCAGACATTTCAATAGAAATTCATTAGGGCACAGTGGCTCAGTTCTGTAATTTCAGCACTTTGAGAGGCTGGTGCAGATGGATTGCTTGAGACCAGCCTGGGAAACATGGTGAAACCCTGTGTCTACATAAAATTAAAAAAATCAGCTGGGTATGGTGGTGCAAGCTTGTGGTCCCAGCTACTTGTGAGGCTGAGGTAGGAGGATCACTTGAGACCACAGTGATCCAAGATCTCGCCACTGTACTCTAGGTGCCTGGCAGACAGAGTAAGACCCTGTCTCAAAGAAAAAAAAAGAGAATGCTGGACATGGTGGCTCACACCTGTAATCCCAGTACTTTGGGAGGCCTAGGCAGGTGGATCATGAGGTCAGGAGTGTAAAACCAGCCTGGCCAAGATGGTGAAACCCCATCTCTACTAAGTACAAAAATTAGCTGGGCGTATTGGTGGGCACCTGTAATCCCAGCTACTAGGGAGGCTGAGGCAGAGGTTGCAGTGAGCCGACGTCATGCCACTGCACTCCAGCGTAGGTGACAGAACAAGACTCTGTCTCAAAACAAAAAGAATAAAAATATTTCACTACTAACTAGTGCTTTTATAGGGTTCTCTATCTTTGATGTTCAAAATAATCTTACAGTGTTGATTGTGTAACATTTATGAGTGTTTATTATCACTATTCACTAATAAATCCTGGTGTCCGAATTCAGAAATAGATTTTTCTCAGTATTCCTATAAAGCAACAATTCTGAAGTAGTTGTATAATTTAATGTAAATCACAAGAGATCTCCTTAGGGGCTGGGTGTGGTTGCTGGCGCCTGTAATCTCAGCACTTTGGGAGGCCAAGGCAGGTGGATCATATGAGGTCAAGAGTTCGAGACCTGCCTGGCCAATGTGGCAAAACCCTGTCTCTACTAAAAATACAAAAATCAGCTGGGCGTGGTGGTGCACACCTGCGATCCCAGCTACGTGGGAGGCTGCGGCAGGAGAATTGCTTGAACCTGGGAGGCAGAGGTTACAGTGAGCCGAGATCGTGCCATGGCCCATCAGCCTGGGCAACAGAGTGACACTCTGTCTCAAAAAAATAAAAACAAGAGGCTGGGTGCGGTGGCTCACGCCTATAACCCCAGCACTTTGGGAGGCTGAGGTGGGTGGATCACGAGGTCAAGAGATCGAGACCATCCTGGTCAACATGGTGAAACCCCATCTCTACTAAAAATAGAAAAATTAGCTGGGCAAGGTGGCGCACACCTGTCATCCCAGCTACTTGGGAGGCTGAGGCAGGAGAATTGCTTGAACCCGGGAGGTGGAGGTTGCAGTGAGCCGAGATCGCGCCATTGCACTCCAGCCTGGGTAATGAGTGAAACTCCGTCTCAGAAAAACAAAAACAAAACAAAACAAAAAAAACAAGAGCTCCCCTTAGGGAATCTTAGGGAGCTGGATGCTTATTTTTGTACCAAACAATTTGTTGGCTTTAGCAAGATACTTTTTTTGGAAGAAAAAGGTAGGGGAACCATTAGAAATAATGTATTTTATATATCCCCAAGTAACTGTACAGTAGCAGCTCTGAAAAAGCCAGGCACTACCCGTTTAGAAGAAATGTTTTGTTGCAAGCAGTGCAATGATAGCCCAGGGGAGGCTGAGCATCCTTTTCTAGAGGACTGGTGTCAACAGTGGGGTTTCCACAAGGAGAAGGATTTGTAACCAATATGCCACTGTTTTCCAGACAAATGACCTAGAAAGGAAGAACATTGTGATTTTAAAAAAAAGGACAGTAAATTTTTTGTGTGGTGAGCTGCCCATGATCAGTTTCAGAGAAAACTGAAAAATGGTGGATGATTCTTCAATGTAGGAAAATACTAAGTAATGTTAACTGGAGCCTTGTAGGGAGAAGATTCAGTAATAAATAATAAAGCCGAGCCTGGTTGGTGTGCTGTAGATAGATATTCATGTCCAAGGCTCTTTCTCTTCCTGATCTCCCAACTGTGGTCATAAAATCTTTCATACACTAAACCATTTGATATGGATTTACTGAATCCCCATTCTCTTCTAGACACAGATGTTATAGCCAGTGTTTATTTACTTATTTAAAAATAGAAATGGGGTCTTGCTATGCTGTCCAGGCTGGTCTGAAACTTCTGGGCTCAAGCGATCCACCTGCCTCAGCCTCCCAAAGTGTTGGGATGGATTACAGGTGTGAGCCACTGACCCTGATAAGCCCTAAACTTTTAAATAGAGTCCAACTCTAATCACAGAGAGGGTTATTGAAGATTAAATAGGCTGGGTGCATTGGCCTCCTGCCGAGCCAGGAGGATCTTTTGAGCCCAGGAGTTTGAGTCTAACCTGGGCAACGAGACTAGCCTGGGCAACATGGTGAGACTCCATCTCTACAAAAAAAAATTTTTTTTTAGATTCTCTATTGCTCAGGCTGAAGTGCAGTGGCACGATCTCTGCTCACTGCAGCCTTTGCCTCCTAGGTGTGATTCTTCTGCCTCAGCCTCCTGAGTAGCTGGGATTACAGGTGCAGGCTACCAAACCTGGTTCATTTTTCTATATTTAGTAGAGATGGGGTTTTACCATGTTGGTCAGGCTGGTCGCAAACTCCTGACCTTATGATCTGCCCACCTCGGCCTCCTAAAGTGCTGGGATTACAGGCGTGAGCCACTGTGCCCGGTCTCTACAAAAAGTTTTTAAAAATTAGCTGGACATTGTGGTTCAGGGAGTTGAAGGTTGCAGTGAGTCATGTTCACACTACTGCATTCCAAGCTGGGCAACAGAATGAGACTCTTTTTAGGCTATGTTTATTTGGAATAAATTCTTGTTTGTTTTAATTTGCCAAGGAATGTTTCGTTTTTGGTCAATCTTAATGCTAGTGTCTGGTTACAGGTACCATTGTTGGACACTGGTGACATCATCATTGATGGAGGAAATTCTGAATACAGGGACACCACAGTAAGTGTTCTTCAGTCTAGATTCTTCCAGGTTTTGAGAACATTCTAAAAAAAAGCATCAGCATTGCACGTGTGACAGTAGGGTGAACTGTCCTGTGGTACTGATTTTTTTGAGATTGCTACTGATATAATAGTTCTTAGCCTTTTTTTCTGCTAAGACACACTTGGTGGGTGACATTCTCAGTCATGCATATAGCTCAAAGAGAATGACTGCTCAGCTACAGCAGACCGAGAGTTTATGTTTAACACCTCCCCTTCCCCTTCCAACTAATCCATGATATGTCAACGTATAACTGTTTTAGAACCAGTGCTCTAAGGTATCAAATGCTGGGGAACGTCCTGTGTGCTCTAAAGTGCTGAATGGCAGTAAATTGTATTATACTAACTCTTAATTGAATCTTATTATTTAATGTCTTTTCTAGTAAAATGGCAGTGTGTGTTTGGCTTAATTATTTCACTTTGGGGAAGAAGTAGGTATCTTGAATGTCCATAGTTTTTTTTGTTTTTTAACTCCTACACATGGGGGATTAACTTTTCTGAGTGATCTGTTATTCCTAGATCCTTGGGTCATTTCCTGTCAAATGGAGGCTCTCCCTACCTATCTTATAATTCCTCTCATTTATAAGGAGAAACATTTTTTTGGGAGCATAATGAAACATGGAAGCATAATGAAGTTATTTTTCTGTCCTTCAGAGACGGTGCCGAGACCTCAAGGCCAAGGGAATTTTATTTGTGGGGAGCGGAGTCAGTGGTGGAGAGGAAGGAGCCCGGTATGGCCCGTCACTCATGCCAGGAGGGAACAAAGAAGCATGGTATGTGCCATTAACGCTGTGCTCATCTCTGTACAAGGGAGCTGGACTTTGAGAATGAATAAGCCAGGAGCAGTTCAGCCACACTGATCTCCACTCTGATGCCCTGAGTGTGATAGCTAGGAGATGCTGGCAATTTCTTTTATCTAGATGTTTTGTCGCTTTGACATAATAGATGTGTACAAACCTCTTTTGCCTTTTTTCTTCTCTTATTTCTATCAAGACTGATATCTAAAGTTCTAAATAGGGTTCCCTGACACAGCCCAGCCTGGAGTGCAGTGGCAAGATCTTGGCTCACTGCAACCTCCACTTCTTGGGCTCAAGCGATTCTTGTGCCTCAGCCTCCCAGGTAGCTGAGATTACAGGCGCCCGCAACCATGCCTGGCTAATTTTTGCATTTTAGTATAGACAGGGTTTTACCATGTTGCCCAGAGTGGTTTTGAACTCCTGACCTTAGGTGATCTGCCCGCCTTGGCCTCCCAAAGTGCTGGGATTACAGGCGAGAGCCACTGTGCCCAACCTCTAAATAGGCTTTAAGGAAGCAGCTCAGATGATGTTCTGTGCAATGTCTGAATGTAGGAATAAGGTCTGCCTCTTTTAGCTGATAATATTGCCCAAAATAACTTTGTTTTGTTTTATTTTGTTTTGTTTTGGAGACGGAGTCTTGCTCTGTCTCCAGGCTGGAGTGCAGTGGCATAATCTTGGCTCACTGCAACCTCTGCCTCCTGGGTTCAAGCAATTCTTCCACCTCAGCCTTCTGAGTAGCTGGGACCACAGGCGTGTGCCACCACACCCTGCTAATTTTTGTATTTTTAATAGAGACGGGGTTTCACCATGTTGGCCAGGATGGTCTCGATCTCTTAACCTCGTGATCCACCTGCCTCCCTCCCAAAGTGTTGGGATTACAGGCATGAGCCACCTTGCCTGGCCTCTTTTTTTTTTTTGAGACAGAGTCTCACTCTGTCACTCAGGGTGGAGTACAATGACACCATCCCTGCTGACTGCTACCTCTGCCTCCCAGGTTCAAACAATTCTCCTGCCTCAGCCTCCTGAGTAGCTGGGATTACAGGCATATACCACCATGCCCAGCTAATTTTTGTATTTTTAGTAGAGATGGGGCTTCACCATGTTGATCAGGCTGCTCTTTAACTCTTGATCTTGTGATCCGCCTGCCTCGGCCTCCCAAAGTGCTGGGATTACAGGCATGAGCCACCGTGCCTGGCAAGTAACTTTACTTAATAATCATGGGTAATAGGCTGGGCATAGTGGCTCATACCTGTAATCCCAGTGCTTTTGGAGGCTAAGGTAGGAGGATCCTTTGAGCCCAGGAGTTCAGGACTAGCCTGGACAACATAGTGAGAGCCTGTTTCTACAAAAAAGTAAAACAAAGTTTTTTGCGGGTGGTGGGGATGAAGTCTCGCTCTGTTGCCTGACTGGAGTGCAGTGGCCACATCTCAGCTCACTGCAATCTCTGCCTCCCGAGGTCAAGCAATTATCGTGCCTCAGCTGAGACTACAGGCGCACGCCACAACACCCAGCTAATTTCTTTTTTGTATTTTTAGAAGAGATGGGGTTTCACCATGTTGGCCAGGATGGTCTCGATTTCCTGACCTTGTGATCCACCCCCCTCAGCCTCCAAAAGTGCTGGGATTATAGGCACGAGCCACCGAAGCTGGCCAAAAATTTTTTTTAATTAAAAAATATAAATTGGCCGGGTGCGGTGGCTCCCGCCTTTAATCCCAGCACTTTGGGAAGCTGAGGCAGGCAGATCATGAGGTCAGGAGATCAAGACGATCCTGGCCAACAACCCCGTCTCTACTAAAAATACAAAAATTAGCTAGGTATGGTGGTGTGTACCTGTAGGTCCAGCTACTTGGGAGGCTGAGGCAGGAGAATTGCTTGAACCTGGGGAGCAGAAATTGCAGTGGGCCAAGATCGTACCATTGCATTCCAGCCTGAACAACAGCGAGACTCTGTCTCAAAAGAAAAATTTTTTAATTTTAATTAGCTGGGTGTGTGGCACAGACCTGTAGCCCCATCTACCTAGAAGGCTGAGGCAGGAGGATCACCTGAGTCCAGGAGTTTGAGGCTGCAGGGAGCTATGATTGCGCCACTGCACTCCAGCCTGGGCAACAGTGCGAGACCCTGTCTCTACGAAGACATTTCTTTGATGATGCTTCTGCTCACCTTTTGTCTGTAGTCTTAGTCCAGTAGTCCAGTCTCTGCTTTGAGGGCCCACCAGGAACTGGAGGAGGGGACCAGTTTCAGTCAAGGGTCTGAAGTTTACCTTGAGAACTTAGCGCATTCATTATCTTTTTGTGGGCACTTCCACTCCCATCAGAAATAAAAAGTTAGGCCCGGTGCGATGGTGGCTTATGCCTTTAATCCCAGCACTTTGGGTAGCCATGGTGGGCGGATTACTTGAGCTCAGGAGTTCGAGACCAATCTGGGCAACATGGTAAAACCCTTTCTCTACAAAATCCAAAAAAATGAGCTGGGCGTGGTATCATAGACCTGTAGTCTCAGCTACTTAGAGGGCTGAGGCAGGAGAATCACTTGAACCTGGGAGGTTGAGGAGGCTGCAGTGAGCTGAGAGGACACCACTGCACTCCAACCTGGGTGACAAAATGAGACCCTGTCTCAGAAAGATGAGGCTTGGTGCCTCTGGGTATGTAATTGGGCTCTCAGCCCGTCTCTGCTCATTAGCTGATCTGTACTGTTCCTTTCCACAGGCCCCACATCAAGACCATCTTCCAAGGCATCGCTGCAAAAGTAGGAACTGGAGAACCCTGCTGTGACTGGGCAAGTTCTGGGCGACTCTTTAAAGCCAGTTGGCAACATGGGCGCGTCTAAGTGATGAAGTGTGCAGAGAAAGGCCACTGTGGTCTCCCAGTGGTTAGCTTGGTGACATAAACATCTCAGTCTTTGATCATTAGCATAGCCAATGCCTAGAATGCATGCCTGCTCTTCATATATTTGTATCTTAACTGACCATTCATAGCCTTGAGGTTGATGTTAAAAGCAGCCTTCTGTAATTCACCTAAAAGATGGATTCCTTAAAAAGGAACAGGATGAAGTGAAGTAAGATTTTTTTTGAGCTATATTATTTGATGGCCAAAGGAAAGCATGTCAGAATCAGAAGTGGGGTTTGCTTGTCTGGAAAGGAAGAAGATCGAATGTGCTGTTGCTGTGTCAAATGTCCTGGCCATGAATGTGGAAAATTCCCGTTCCTATAGCATGGGATTCAGGCATTCTGTGCTCGAACAAAGCAACCTGCTGACTTGCACCCTCACTGAATGTGAAGGAGGGCTAGGCTAGTTCAGAGCTACGTCCCCAGTTGTATTGTATGGAGTTTTTTTTTTTTTTTTGCCCAGGCTGGAGTACAGTGATGTGATCTCAGCTCACTGCAACATCCGCCTCCCAGGCTCAAGTGATCCTCCTGCCTCAGCCTCCTGAGTAGCTGGGACTGCAGGTGCATGCCACCACACCTAGCTAATTTTTGTATTTTTTTGTAGAGACCGAGTTTCACCATGTCACCCAAGCTGGTGTCAAACTCCTGGACTCTCACGTCGTATACCTGCCTTGGCCTCTCAAAGTGCTGGGAATACAGGCGTGAGCCACCATGTCTGACCTCGTGTTGCTGTTAAAGTAAACTTTATCTTATATTGTAGATAGACACTAGGCTCAGGAGACCCGTGTAGTGATTCTGGCTGTCCATTAACTTAACTGTGACATCAGGCAAGCCACATATGTCCCTTTGTGGACTTAGTTTCCTTACCTGTAAGATGGGTTGGACTAGATGATCTCCAAGCTCCCTTTAGCTCCTGATTCCTTTTAATTTTATATCAGCAATATTAATGCTAATTTTATTATTCAATTTTATTTCATATGAGATCAACAGAGAGGTTGAAATAAGGACTCAGGCCTGTGAGGAATCAGGGAAGCCCTCCCTCCTAGGTCAGCCAGTGCTTGGTGGCTTTGGCTACAGCAGCTCACCTGTCCTTACCTTTTCACCAGTGGTCAGCCACTGAGCTCAGTCAGAATCTGCTTAGGGTAGAAAAAGGCTGGTGCTGGGACTGACGTAAAGGGCTGAGTAATCTTCTCATTAGTATGAAGGATTGAAAAGGGAATTGTGTTCCCGGACAGTAGATTACTACAGTAATTAGGCTGGGTGCAGCAGCCCATGCTATGATCCCAGCATTTTAGGAGGATCACTTGAGCCCAGGAGTCCAAGGCTGCAGTGAGCCATGATCACACCACTGCACTCCAGCCTGGGTAACAGAGCGAGACCGTTTCTAAAAGAAAAAAAAAAGGCACATGGCTCACACCTGTAATCCTAGCACTTTGGGAGGCCAAGGTGGGTAGATCGCCTGAGGTTAGGAGTTCGAGACCAGCCTGGCCAACATGGTGAAATCTTGTCTACTAAAAATATTTAAAAATTAGCTGGGCATGGTGGCAGGCCCCGGTAATCCCAGCTACTCGGGAAGCTAAGGCAGGAGAGTCGCTTGAACCTGGGAGGCGGAGGTTGCAGTGAACCAAGATCACGCCCTTGCGTTCCAGCCTGTGCAACAAGAGCGAAACTCTGTCTCTGGGGTAAAAAAAAAAAAAAAAAAAAAAATTCAGGTGATCCACTCCCCTTGGCCAGACTCTGTCTCAAAAAAAAAAAAAAAAAAAGGCCTGGTATGGTGGCTTACGCCTGTAATCTCAGCACTTTGGGAGGCCGAGGCGGGCAGATCACAAGATCCAGAGATCGAGACCATCCTGGCCAATGTGGTGAAACCCCATCTCTACTAAAAAATATAAAAATTAGCTGGGCTGGTGGCGCGTGCCTGTTGTCCCAGCTACTCAGGAGGCTGAGGCAGGAGAATCACTTGAGCCCAGGAGGCGAAGTTTGCAGTAAGCTGAGATTGCTCCACTGCACTCCAGCCTGCCAACAGAGTAAGACTCCGTCTCAAAAAAAAAAAAAGAAACATGGACAATTCATCCTAATGTCATATCATCCAAGTGGTAACTGCCAGGAGAGAGACTACCCAGGTCATCCAAACACTGAGCCTCATGGGCAGGTGTGTCCCTATAATGGAGCTAGGTGTAGATGGCTGAGAGCCTGATGCCATGAACTGTTTGGCTCTTGTCACTCCTTTTGTTCCAGTTCCTTGATAATTAAATAATTTTTAGATAATCTGGCTTCCCAGTTGCTGTCTATAGGGACAGAATGTATTGAGCAGACTAACATTTGTAAACACGAAGATCCATAGTTAAGTTTTTCCTTCTACATTCATAAACAGGTATTCTGATTTTATACATCTTGCCAGCTTATAAAGATCTTGTCAATGATGGGACCTTGAAGGGACAGCTTTCTGGGTTTACAAAGTTGAGACCTTGGATCTAGGGTCATTTTACTTAGTAGCTATTAGGAGCAACTGCAATACATTCATATTTTTTTTTTTTTTAAAAAAAAGGTAATTTAATTAGCCAATATATTTTAACCTCTAGACATTAGAAAAGTGGTAACTTTGGGAAAAAGAGGACTTTTTTCTTGTGAGTGGGGGCTGGGAAGGCAGGGAGTTGCTTTGAGTGATGGAGAAGAGTAGAAAATACAGGCTAAAGGACCACAGATATTTAGAGTGAATTCAGGGACTTCGAGAAACCTTTAGAAAAATGAGTCTGGAATTAGTGTTAAATAATATTGTACTGGACTGAAGCTTGTGTTGAATTGCTATATGATTCTTGTATCAAAAATACTATATTCATTTTGCACTTGTTATTTTTGCCAGGGACATTCGGCATCAAAGCTGGTGTGGACTTCTCTGGTGGGTTGCCTGCCTCTCTGAGGCCCTCTTGGTGCTTGTCGTCCTGACAGGTGGGAGAAGAGGGAGCAGGCCACTTCGTGAAGATGGTGCATAATGGGATAGAGTATGGGGACATGCAGCTGATCTGCGAGGCGTACCACCTGATGAAAGACGTGCTAGGCATGGCGCAGGACGAGATGGCACAGGTCAGGCCTCAGCACTGCCTCTGTGTCCACGCTGCAGGAAGTGCTCACTTGACCACTGACACTGAGTCTTTCTTCATCCCTATCCTCTTGGCCATCCTGGCGGCCTGGATAGACTTGGTCCTATCTAAGGGAAGCCGTCAGTAATAGGGCTGTACACTATGCTAGTCAGTCACTAAGCAGAATATCCCCGCAGAGTCGGTGGTTATCATCACCGCCATTCAGTGTGCTTTACCTGGGGTCAGACACTGTGTCACTTCACATACCTGTCTCATTTACTCCCACAGTCATCCCACACACCAGATGTAGCCGAAGCTTGCTTTTCTGATCAAGTTGGAATTGGCTTTTTGATAGTTAATCCAAAATGTTGGTCCAAGTAGGGAAGCTGAAGCATTCCCCCACCATTTTATGATGAAAGTATTCAAGAACGCAGCACAGTTGAGAGTTTTACAGTGAACACCTGGGTACACACCGCCTCCTTTCTCCCGTACACAGGTTCTTGTACTTGCTTTTATCAATGTCTGTCCATCCCTCATCAATTTCTTTTCTTTTTTCTTTTTTTTTTTAATTTTTGTTTTTTTCATGGCCATTCCCGACTTTGTCAGTCCCCATCAATTTCATCATATTTGTTGGATATATTGAAAGTAAACTACAGGTATCTGTACTTTTGTTTTCCCTAAATACTTCAGATGAATATATCTTTATCATGAGGTAAACATAGATTTAAAACATAGGAAAGAACCTTCATTCAGCCGTCATTTTTTGTAGGGCCAAGCACTCCTCGTTAAGTATGGTTTGCTGATGTACGTTTTATTCTTATCTTACCATCTAGAATTTCTAATTTTAGTTATTTCAAATGGGACGTGATCTACAGACACTAACAAGGCATACAGTATAGAAGTTTTCCAAATTTTTTATTGTTTTCCTCCTAATTTTTTATTCATGTCATCCTCACTTATTTTGACTATTATTTGTTTCACTGGCCAGCTTTTATTATTCTTTCTAAAACATTACCTTAGTTTTCTTTCACAGAAATAGTGCTTTTCTCTTTGTGTTCATTTTTAATTGGTGTATATAATATTTAATGTGTTCACTCAGCAAACACATATGAATGCTTTACTATATGCCAGGCATGATTCTAAATGCTGGGGATATATATATATATATATATATATATATATATATATATATATATATAAAATAGTGAATATATATAATAGTGAAGAAAACAAAGTCCCCACCCTCCTGGAGCTGAGAAGACAGACAATAATAAACAATATAAAACCAGTTAGGGATGACTGAGAAAGGAGAGTAAACTGGGATGAGATGGGGTGATTGCAGACTTCTGGGAAGGCAATGGTGCACAGAGACCTCAGTGAAGCGAATAGCTCTTGGCTCTGAGGAGAGAACACTTCTGGTGGCCAGAATTTCCAGGTAACCAGGTTCAGATCAAACACAACTAATGCTGGGTTAGTATAAAACTCCCCCAGCAGGAGCAGAAGTCCCCAGGCAGACGCGAACAGAGCCTGCTGGCAACTGTGAGCATTGGTCAACATGAACATTGGACAGGGGTCTTCCTTTCACAGCCCTGGTTCCTCTAACTTGGTTCTCTCCTATGTTCTGCATGTAGGCCTTTGAAGATTGGAACAAGACAGAGCTAGACTCATTCCTGATTGAAATCACAGCCAATATTCTCAAGTTCCAAGATGCCGATGGCAAACATCTGCTGCCAAAGATCAGGGACAGTGCGGGGCAGAAGGGCACGGGGAAGTGGACCGCCATCTCTGCCCTGGAGTACGGTGTACCCGTCACCCTCATTGGTAATGTTACCCTTTCCACTTGAGCCCTTTATTCCACTATTCTGATCTTGATGTTTGGAGGATGGATACAGACTGGTCTTTAGAGAATCTTCAGTCCTCTTGAACTTTCAGAGTGCCTTTTGCTCTTTTTGTGAAGAACCTGACCTGACAGCATGAGAGAGGCTGATGCTGCTTTTGATTCTCTTCTTTGTAGTTATTTTGTCATTCATACAGACTGTGAGGTAAATTCAGAAGCGACTGTCCTTCCTATTCAGTTTTATCTTTGGAATATTTTAGCATTAGTGATTTAATTGTAGTCAGTGATCTAAGATCTTATTTTGGGGGCAGGTAACTTGAGAGAAGTTTTTCATAGAAAAGTTAACAAATAACGGCTGGGCATGGTGGCTCACGCCTGTAATCCCAGCACTTTGAGAGACCGAGGTGGGTGGATCAACTGAGATCAGGAGTTCAAGACCAGCCTGGCCAACATGGAGAAACCGTGTCTCTACTAAAAATACAAAAATTAGCTGGGTGTAGCGGCGGACGCCTGTGATCCCAGCTACTTGGGAGGCCGAGGCAGGAAAATCACTTGAACCGGAGAGGCGGAGGTTGCAGTGAGCCAAGATTGTGCCACTGTGTTCCATCCTGGGTGACAGAGGGAGATTCCGTCTCAAAAATCAACAAAAAATAAAAAAACAGTATTTTTCCTGTTTGCTTCTCTAGATACAGGTTGCCATTCTCTCCCTAGACTCCTCCCTCCTTTTGACCTCCCTGTTCATTGTGCCTTGCCCTGTTGTGTGTGGTGTAAGGCAGAGTTAAGGAGGGAAGATGGTGTTTTTACAGTCCAGTGCTGTAAAGAAGGAAGTTGGCTGTTTTTAGCAGATCTGAGCTATAACATAGGTGAGCAGGGAGGGGCCAATAGCTAGGAGCAGTTTATTCATCACGGACTCAAGTGTATGTGAAAGTATTAGGATCTCAGAATCCTACTCTGCTCCTGTGGATCCATACACTCCTTCCCTTAGGACGGTTGGGCCCACCCCCTGGCTGGGAGCCCTCATTATTTGTGAACTAATGGGGAAGTCTTCCAGCTGCCCTCTCCCCATGTAACAGGAAGGGTTTGCCTCATCGCCTGTTGCACTAGTCATCTTACAAAGCTTCTTTCTAGAAACGCTAAGTCATCCTGTGTATGCATTTGGGCCAAGAGAAAGGCAGCTGCTTTCGGGTTTTTCAAGTAGGGTTAGTAATCTCAAGCTATAGCTGCTCCTCTTTCCTCAGAAATAAAGTCCTCTGCTAGTTCCCCGAGATTTTACTTCGTTTTGTCTGTGGGGGGAAATGGCTAAGGAGTCATTTATTAATCCAAGCACTTGGGGAGGCCAAGGTGGGTGGATCACAAGGTTAAGAGTTCAAGACCAGCCTGACCAATATGGTGAAACTCCATTTCTACTAAAAATACAAAAATTAGCCAGGCATGGTGGCGAGTGCCTGTAATCCCAGCTACATGGGAGGCTGAGGCAGGAGAATCGCTTGAACCTGGGAGGCGGAGGTTGCAGTGAGCTGAGATCGCACCACTGCACTCCAGCCTGGGCTACGGAGTGACACCCTGCCTCAAAACAAAAAAAAAAAGTCCTTTATTCTAAGTATATAAATTGTTAGTTGAGCAAGTAGTCTTTTATAAGGAATACTTTTTGAAAATACTAAATGTATTAATATTAAAATACATTGAAATTTTTTTAATTCAAATGAAGTAAAATGTGGAACTTTGATAATCATGGATATACTGAAAACCATAAAATATTAAAAACCTTAACATTTTTTTGAGAGATGAGTCTGTGTGACTTCTCAATGTAATATCTTCAAAAAAAAAAAAAAAGTCCTCTAAATTGAATTTGAAATTGTACTCATGGACCAACACTGAGTGATTCTACATAACAGTGGTTTTTATTTTATTTTACTGTTTTTAGAGAAAGGATCTTACTCTGTTGCCCAGGCTGGAGAGCAGTGGTGTGATCATGGCTCACTATAGCCTTGAAATCCTGGGCTCAAGTGATCCTTCCACCTCAGCCTCTCCAAGTGCTGGGATTACAGGTGTTAGCCACATGCCCAGCCATAACAGTGGTTTTTACCTCCTCATTTTCCCTCAAAACTCCCCTTTGAATTTCATGTTAATCTTTGTGGCTGAATTCTCATGTTTATATTGGAAGATTGTCTTGGAGTTTTAGTTATCAAATTAACTTAGACCTTCTTATAAAAGTTCTTTCTGATCCATGTTAACTTTTGTGGCCTAAGGTTGAAACTTTGACCTCTTTGTATAAACAGACTTTCCTGCTCCATCTTTCTTCTGGTTGCTGTGTGAACTCTGGTGATCTGTTTCCTCTTCCGCTACCCCCATGTAGGAGAAGCTGTCTTTGCTCGGTGCTTATCATCTCTGAAGGATGAGAGAATTCAAGCTAGCAAAAAGCTGAAGGGTCCCCAAAAGTTCCAGTTTGATGGTGATAAGAAATCATTCCTGGAGGATATTCGGAAGGTGGGACACATCCCTGACAGTGGTCTTTGTTGGTCCCATGGCAGGCAGTGGGGGTGGGGGTTGTTGTGGGAGAACACGTGAGGCCACAAATGGCAGGTGGAATGAAGTTCAGCCTTCACTTGGATCTTGACTTCAGCCTTTTCCTAGACTCTTGTCCCTTCTGGGATCTCCACTGCTGATAAGAGTAAGACTGGTAGACATGAGGTGGTCCCTCTCCTAATCACAACCCTCATAGGTCTCTGTGTCACTCTTCAGGCCCTCTACGCTTCCAAGATCATCTCTTATGCTCAAGGCTTTATGCTGCTAAGGCAGGCAGCCACCGAATTTGGCTGGACCCTTAATTATGGTGGCATCGCCCTGATGTGGAGAGGGGGCTGCATCATCAGAAGGTAAGTGAGAGGCAGCCTGGGAAGGACTCACGTGCTGTGCAGAAGTGCAGGCTTAGGACACTTAGCTTGAACAGTTTCCAGGGATGGGCAGTTAGCCCCGTAACTGGACACTGGCAACAAGATGGGTTTAGATTGTCTGGCTTTCTTCTTCCCTGTACCTCTGTTGCTCTAACTAGATTGTCCACTCTACATCTTTGAAAGTGCCTCTTGGGACTTTTGCTCTTTATTTTCATTGAAAATGTCAAATCATAGAAAATGTAGCATTTCTGCACGTGATGTTACATCGTTCTCATGTTAGCTGAAGATTCATTTGATGAATCTTATTTTTCTGAAATAGATGATTCAGATGATTCTAATGTTAGTTCTCTTTAGAAATAACTCCAAAAATAGTTTTAAAATTTTATTTTCACAGTGAATATCTGTCAGATTTGCTTCAGCCTCAAAAAGCGTGTTTATGTGAAACTAAATGAGTGCTGGCAGCGCGCTGCACTTAATAGCTAGCTTGAAGAGATGAGAAATAGAACTTTGTACTTCACCAAAGTATACATCAGCTTTCAACTTACTTTCCTGTTAGAGTTAAGATTTATTGCTTTCTTCCCCATGATTATTGCAGTGTATTCCTAGGAAAGATAAAGGATGCATTTGATCGAAACCCAGAACTCCAGAACCTCCTGCTGGACGACTTCTTTAAGTCAGCTGTTGAAAACTGCCAGGTACGTAGCCTAGAGCTGGCGCCCTCGGTACTCTGCCTCCCTGGGGCCATCAGTTTCTCTCTCTCTTTTTAAATCTGAGACAGAGTCTCACTCTCTTGCTCCGGCTGGAATGCAGTGGTGTGATCTTGGCTCACTGCAACCTCTGCCTCCCAGATTCAAGCGATAATCCTGCCTCAACCTCCTGAGTAGCTGGGACTACAGGCATGTGCCACCAAGCTCAGCTAATTTGTTTTTGTATTTTTAGTAGAGATGGGGTTTACCATGTTGGCCAGGCTGGTCTCGAACTCCTGACCTTGTGATCCGCCCACCTCAGCCTCCTAAAGTGCTAGGATTACAGGCTTGAGCCACTGCGCCCGGCCTAACCATCAGTTTTTCATTTACCCACATTGATGTGAATGAAAATCTGTCAGTGTTGCCAGGGGCAAATTACTAATCTCTGGCCTTGGATTTTGTGCTCAGGACTCCTGGCGGCGGGCAGTCAGCACTGGGGTCCAGGCTGGCATTCCCATGCCCTGTTTTACCACTGCCCTCTCCTTCTATGATGGGTACAGACATGAGATGCTTCCAGCCAACCTCATC
>PVKP010016732.1:33872-47765 GCA_004027715.1 Plecturocebus donacophilus
CTAATTTTTGTGTTTTTAGTAGAGACAGGGTTTCACCATGTTGGCCAGGATGGTCTCAATCTCTTGACCTCATGATCTGTCCGCCTCAGCCTCCCAAAGTGTTGGGATTACAGGTGTGAGCCTCTGCACTTGGCCTTCCCTTCCATTCTAAAAGAAGCACCTACTGTGACAAATGCAGAATACAGAAATATAGGCAATAAATTAAAAATAAAACAAAAACCTAGAAATACAGGTAGGGCATGGTGGCTCACACCTGTAATCCCACCACTTTGGGAGGCTGAGATGGGACAATTGTTTGAGGCCAGGAGTTTAATATCAGCCTGGGCAACATAGTGAGACCTGGTCTCTACAAAAAATAAAAATTAGCCGGTGTGCTGGTGCATACTTGTGGTCCCAGCTATTTGGAGGCTGAAGTGGGAGGATCACCTGAGCCCAGGAAGTCAAGGCTGCAGTGAGCCTTGGTTGAGCCACAGGACTCCAGCCTGGGCAGCAGAAGAAATTACAACAGGCTGGGTGTGGTGGCTCACGCCTGTAATCCCAGCACTTTGGAAGGCCGAGGTGGGTGGATCACAAGGTCAGGAGTTTGAGACCAGCCTGGCCAATATGGTGAAACCCCTTCTCTACTAAAAAATACAAAAATTAGTGGGTGTGGTGGTGCATGCCTGTAGTCTCAGCTACTCAGGAGGCTGAGGCAGGAGAATCTCTTCAACTGGGAGGTGGAGGTTGCAGTGAGCTGAGATTTCACCACTGCACTCCAGCCTGGGTGACAGAGTTAGACTTCGTCTCAAAAAACAACAACAACAAAAAACTACAACAAAAACAACCAAAATTGGGTTTGATGGTTTCACTTCATTGTTAATGTAAAGGAAAAGCAGTAACACTGATGTCGGAACCACACTTCTCTGTCAATGAATGGCAACCAGGCGGTTCCTGTTTCACTCCCTGAATGAAGTCATGGTGCCTTCATTCATTGTAGTCTGACTTTGTGACGCTCTTGTTGGTGACAGAATGATAAAGCTGGTTAAAAAAAAAAAAAAAAAAAAAAATGCTGGGCGCGGTGGCGCGTGCCTGTAGTCCCAGCTATTCGGGAGGCTGAGGCTGGAAGATCTCTTGAGTCTAGGAGTTCTGGGCTGTAGTGCGCTATGCCGATTGGCTGTCTGCACTAAGTTCGGCATCAATATGGTGACCTCCCAGGAGCAGGGGACCACCAGGTTGCCTAAGGAGGAGTGAACCGGCCCAGGTCGGAAACCGAGCAGGTCAAAACTCCCCTGCTGATCAGTAGTGGGATCACGCTTGTGAATAGCCACTGCACTCCAGCCTGGGCAACATAGCCAGACCTCGTTTCTCAAAAAAAAAAAAAAAAAAAAAATTAAAAAAAAAATTTGATGGTGGATTTTGCAAGATACACCTGAGGTACAGGTGCAGGGAGCTCTAGAAGGTGTACTGATGATAGTGTATACTGCGTTACATGATCTGTAAATCGTGGGCTATGCATCCTTTACACTCGACTGGAACACGCTTTGCCCTATGCACACGTGTTTCGCGGAGAGTGGTGCTGAGCGCTGTGCCAGGCGCTGAGTCAGGCTCTGGGGTGCAGCAGTGACCTTGGCGGTCACGCCCCGCCTCGCCCCGCCAGCTCCACCTCCGCAGAGAAAGCGGTGCAAGGCGCCGAGGTCGACCGCGGAGGCCCCTCCGCGGAGCGCCGCCAGGGGGCGCGAGAGGCAACACGGAGCTGCGTACTTTGTCCCCTGGCGCGGCCCGTCGCCCGCACCGCGGCGGGAAAATCCGATCCGGCCGCGTACCACCGCCGCTCTCAGCCCTCGCGCGTTTGCCCAGCGTCGGCCCGCAGAGATGGAAGAGGAGGCGGAGGCCGAGGAGCAGCAGCGATTTTCTTACCAACAGGTACAGGAAAACGGGGCCCCGGCTGGGCGGGGCCGTAACGGCGCCGAGTTTCCGTAAAGAAAAGGACCCCGGCCTCCCCTCCGGGCGTGGTTGCTCGCGCGTCGGCTCGGCTGCCGCGGGTGGTGATGGGAAGTGGTTTCTGCGGCAACGCGTCGGACTTCAGGCTGTGCCGGCCCGGGAAGAAGCGGTTCTAGGGGAGCGCGCGGGCTCCGGGGTGCGGCGGCGAGAGGCCACCTTCTGGCTTTGCGATTAAGCCTCGGTTTCCCCTTCTCAGATGGGGTTGTCGTGAGGGTGGAACGTTGGCATTAGAGACACTACAGGTGACGCCCGCAGCGCGGTGCGCGGTTCGGGTCGGAGCTCTGGAACGCTGGTCCTGGAGGCGTCGACCCTTTGTTACCGATGAGGGGCTGCGCCGCTGGGACGCGGTGCGGACCGGGCTTAGATGTGGGTTCGAATCTCCGCTCCGCCAACTCGTGATTATACTGACTCTGCCCAAACGCAATTTTTTTTCCTCTGCAAAATCGTCGTAAGAATAACCATTTGTCAGCGTAGTTGCGGGCATCCCATTCGTTCCTTTCCTAAGCGCCGGGCTTACAGAGCAGCAGAGGCTGAGAACGTTACGGTGCTGTGAAGGGGCGAAAAGCAGGACCCGGAATGGGGACCTTAAAGAGGACGGACTGAAGAAACGCGGGAACGGGCTCCAGACACGGGAGTTTCCGCTTTACAGAGTTAAATTGCAGCAGCTGTCTACCCTGCCCCTTGTATTTTGAAAGGTTCAAACCTTCAGAAAAGTTGCAAGAACATGGTACTGAACGGCTAACCTCGATTCCACCACGTTAGCATTTTGCTGTTTGCTCCCTTTCTTTTCCCTCATCGGAGAATCAGTTGCAAATGTTTTGACACTTCACCTTTAAATTTTAATTCTTTAGTACACATCTCTCAAAAACAAGGCATCGGCTGGGCACGGTGGCTCATGCCTGTAATTCCAGCACCTCAATTACTTGAGGTCAGGAGTTCAAGACCAGACTGGCCAACATGGTGAAACTTCCTCTCCTAAAAATACAGAAATTAGCCGGGTGTGCTGGCAGGTGCCTGTAATCCCAGCTACTCAGGAAGTTGAGGCAGGAGAATTGCTTGAACCCGGGAGGCGGAGGTTGCAGTGAGCTGAGATCACACCACTGCACTCCAGCCTGCCTGACAGAGCGAGACAAAACAACATCTTAAAAAACAAAAGCCCAAGGCATTCTTCTACATTATCTCAATAAATTGTTCCACCCAGGAACTTTAATATCGATAACACTCTATTGAATGTGCAGTCCATTGTCACGTGCCCCCACTTGCCCTAAAGATGTTTCTTTTCACTTTTTTCCTTCGTCCAGGATTCAGTTAAGGATGAGGCATTGCATTTAGTAATCTTGTCTCTTTGGTCTTCCCTACCCTCTTCTTTTTTTTTTGAAACGGAGTCTCCCTTTTGTTGCCCAGGCTGTAGTGCAGTGGCTCGATCTCAGCTCACTGCAACTGCCGCCTCCCAGGTTCAGGAGATCCCCCTGCTCAGCCTCCCCAGTAGCTGGGATTACAGGCATCTGCCACCACACCTGGCTAATTTTGTATGTTTAGTAGAGACGGGGTTTCACCATGTTGGCCAGGCTGGTTTTGAACTCCTTACCTCAAGTGATCTGCCCGCCTTGGTCTCCCAAAATGCTGGGATTAGAGGTGTGAACCACTGTGCCTGGCCCGTTCTTTTCATTTTTGTGTTCTTAATCCCTAGAACAGAGCCTGGCTCTCAATAGACAACAAATGCTTACTGATGAAATGAAGCTGCAAAAATGGGCTGAGAAATTTGCCCCTTAGCTGTGATGAGCCTGTAGAGGATTCCCCCTATTCACATAAACAACTGTTCTTGGCAGTTGGTAGAGAGTAGTGAACACAACTGACAGGGTCCTGCCCTTGAGGAGTGTAGTGATTTAGCCTCTAAGTGCAGTGATGCCCCTAGCCCAGCCATGGGGAGGGGAGGAGGAGGAGGAAGGTCTAAGAAAACTTCCTGGAGCCAAGAGCATTCCGAAGAATTCATATCCTGTACCCTGACACCCAACCATACCCAGAAAAGATGACCTTCAGCTGGTCAGGGTGGTATGGGCTTGTAGTCTCAGCTACTCCGGAGGCTGAGGCAGAAGGTTCACTTGAGCCCAGGAGTTCGAGGCTGTAGTGTGCAGTGATCACACCTGTGATCTTCATGCCTTCCATGTTGATGATGGCTCTTTGGCTCTCCTCCTACCAGAGGCCTCAATTTACCTGGTCTTGTGAGGTCTGAAATTCAGGAAAGTAGAGATGCCTTCCTCATCTGCCTGGCCTCTATCCAGGGGTACTGGACTTGTGTTTTTTGCAGTTCCTCCTCCTGTGGACTATGCATTGAACACTTGCTGGTAGATTTCTTCCCTCGCGGGTTCAGCTGTCACCATGTGCAGTTCAGCTCTTTCTTGGGCACCGAGACAGGGTACCCATAGGTGGGCTCGACAGAACTCCGTTCACACGTGGCCAGGACTGTTGCTTGGCTCGTCTTACACTCGAGGCTCTTCCTCCCCTCTCAGTACTTTTCTGTAAGGGGCAGAGAGATCTTTTGCAGTACCAAAAAGGGTTGCCAAGGGACAGTGAGGGCCCTGTAGGGGTGGCCTCCCAACCCTCCAGATTGGGAGGGGCCGGGTGTACCCTTTCAAGTCTTTCCTGTGTTGTTCTGTACATTTTTTCTTTTTGGGGGGGGCAGAATCTTGCTCTGTCGCCAGGCTGGAGTGCAGTGGCATGATCTCGGCTCACTGCAACCTCCACCTCCCAGGTTCAAGCGATTCTCCTGCCTCAGCCTCCCAAGTAGCTGGGATTACAGGTGTGTGCCATTGTGCCCAGCTTTTTTTTTTTTGTATTTTTAGTAGAGACGGGGTTTCACCATGTTGGTCAGACTTGGCCTTGTGATCCACCCACCTCAAATTGCTGGGATTATAGGTGTGAGCCACCACACTTAGCCTGTCATGTACTTTTGTCCTCTGTGACATGCAGGCCTGGGGCTGCCAGGGGCTTGCAGCAGAAGGATGGGATCCTTCTGTATTTACTTGATTAACTGCCTTAAGGGCAAAGTTCCCTCCCTCGTTTCTCATTGTTTCCCAAACACCTAGCATATGCCTTTACTCAGTCAGAGCTCCGTCTGCAGATAGTTTGGAATCACTGAGTAAAAGCACCCGAGGCCTTGGCAGGCACCAGTCTGACCTGTCTGTCTCCCTGCTGACTTGCCATCTAATTCCTTATCTTTACCTGCCATGAATCATAACCGTTAACAAGGAGGTAATGTTTCTACAAGTCACACTCCAGTGGGTCTCATTAACTTATTGGTACACTTGAAAAACCACTCAGCCATTATGGAAAGTGCGGAAGGAATTAGGCTGAGCAGACCCTCTCCTTTGTCTTAATTTTTTAAGGCTTGAAAAGCTCTTATTTGCAACCTCACCCATGACATATTTCGATTTTTCCCGCAGAGGCTAAAGGCAGCAGTTCACTACACGGTGGGCTGTCTCTGCGAGGAAGTTGCCTTGGACAGAGAGATGCAGTTCAGCAAACAAACCATTGCGGCCATTTCGGAGCTGACTTTTCGACAATGTGGTATGAAGCATTGGCCTCCCTAGCCATGTCTCTAATCCCCAAAGGTGGATTTCACCTGGGAGCTATGCATGGGTGGGAGCAGTGCGTGGGTGGGAGCCGTGACGAGTCTGACCGAGAACATTGTCATCATCATACATTCTTCATGAAAGGCTTCTCTTCTTGGCTTTGAGATTTGTATATTTTATGGAAAGAAGTATTTTTTTCCTATTATGCTAACACTGGGGCATTCACGCCTTTATTTTAGTGTGTTCTAAACTGCCCTGATGGCTGGAACATTAGACATTAAATGTTTTGTTTCAGTGCTTTATAACATTTTGATATCATCCATAGTTTATAACATTTTTATATCACTCATAGTTTTTTGACAGCTGAGCCTGTAGCATTGGTATTTGCTTAGCTTTAGAGGGGAAATGAATGACCTCACAAGCCTTAACTGTAGCAGAAGTTAAAGGATAGTTTCTAGAAACCAAAGGCGTAGTCACAATTAATAGAAGGCTTGTAATGAAGGGTGGAGGGCTCTGGGAAGGACAGGGAGGTCATCATGAATAAAAAAAGCTAAAAGCTGTTACGGAATGGCCTGGCTGCTGGAAGCACCTCCTTTCACCTTTAAGAGGGTTTGTTGTATTAGTCACTGTACTGGCTGTAGAAATCATGGCGTCGCTTTTCCTGCTTCTGAAGTAGGATGGGAGGGAACCTAAAATGTGTATCTTTTTTCTCTTTCAGAAAGTTTTGCCAAAGACCTGGAAATGTTTGCAAGGTGGGTAGAGAAGCTGATTATCTGTCGCTGTGTCTCTGTAGTTCTCCGGAGCTCTCCATCTGGTGGGATATTTCAGGAGAGCTCTAGGTATTCAGTTTTCCGTGTGTTTTGTGGAGGCTGGTCTCTAATGATGGTTCTGCAAGAACACGATGCCTGCTTCAATCACGATGATTCAGGCTTATTTGAGCATTTTTTGAAGTTTTCCAAGTATTTTTTGTTAACCCAAGTTATTCAGTTCTAAGTTAAAAAGGTGTGAATACCGTCTCCTGGACGCTAAATGGTGTGCCTGTGTGAAAAACCATGTCGCTGGGTGGTTTGATTGCTCAGGGTCTGAGAACACAGTGCCTGGGGGTGGCCACCCCTCTCGGAGGGAGCAGCGTGTCCCGGAGGTAATTGCTTGCAGGTGCACACAGAATGGCAGGCAGGGGCTTTCATTTGCCACATTTGTTCCCAGTGAGACGCACTCCTTGGAAAGTGGGTGACTTGCTTTCAGCTGCTAAAGCTTCAGCTTTTACAGGTGATTTATGCTCAGCTTTTCAATTAGTACCGCAGGTAATTGAAAACAATTGCACTGAATTGCTTTTATGAAGCAATTTGAATGACGAAGGCCTGAAAGGGCGAAAGCTTTCTAATTTGCTGCCACTTGGATTCGGTGCCAGCGTCTCCCACACCCCTTACTTTTCACCTTGCTCCCGTTAGCTCTTTGTTTCTCAGATGCATATTTGGAATGAATTAAAGCAGTGGGTTCTCAGAGAGCAAGCTCTCAATCTGTCCTATTCCTTTAGATATTCGTCCCTGAAAACCGCTTAGCATCTTCAGCTTGGCCCGAAGGGATAAGATAGTATGAAGGGATACTGATAGCTCATGTGGCTTAGTCACTGTTGATTCAGGCGCTTGCCCTGGGGTGTGGCCCTCCTCTGCGGTAAAAGAGATTTATCACCTTTACTTGCTGTTTCTTTGTTAGCTGTGGGTGGGGGGGAGCAATGAAAATTTAAAATACTTAATATATGTAAGAGACATTGGGTCTTGTTATATTGCCCAGGCTGCTCTTGAACTCTTAGGGTCAAGCAATCCTCCTGCTTTGGGCTCCCAAAATGCTGAGATTACAGGTGTGAGCTACCACACCCAGCCTGAAAATACTTCTGTAAAAATTCTATAAACAAAATGAAATTAGAAACAGCATAGTAACACATTAGGCTTTCAGATATTCTGTTTTTTAAAGTACATAAAAGGTTGCCTTTTTTTTTTTTTTTAGCCCTCCCCCCCAACCCCCAGATGGAGTCTCGCACTGCCGCCCGGGTTGGAGTGCAGTGGTGCGGTCTGGGCTCACCACAACCTCTGCCTCCCAGGTTCAAGCAATTCTCTTGCCTCAGCCTCCCAAGTAGCTGGAATTACAGGTGCCTGCTGCCATGCCTAGCTAATTTTTTGTATTTTTAGTAGAGACAGGGTTTTGCCATGTTAGCCAGGCTGTTCTTGAACTCCTGGCCTCAAGTGATCCACCTGCCTTGGCCTCCCAAAGTGTTGGGATTGCAGGTGTGAGCCACTGCCTCTGGCCTTTTTTTTTTTTTTTTTTTTTTTGAGACAGTCTCACTCTGTTGCCCAGGCTGGAGTATAGTAGTGCAATCTTGGCTCACTGCGACTGCTGCCTCCTGTGTTCAAGTGATTCTCTTGCCTCAGCCTCCTGAGTAGCTGGGATTACAGGTATGCACCACTACACCTGGCTAATTTTAGTAGAGATGGGATTTTGCCATGTTGGCCAGGCTGGTCTCCAACTCCTGACCTCAAGTGATATGCCTGCTTTGGTCTCCCAAAGTGCTAGATTACAGGTGTGAGCCACTGTGCCTGGCAAAAGGTTGATTTTTTGCTGGGTACTGGCGGGGAAAGTGGTGTGTGAATGCGTGTGTGTGTGAGAGAGACAGAGAGAGAGTGAGTGAGTCTTAGACTGTAAGCTCCACAAGGAAGGACAACATCTTTTACATAAAAGAGTTTGTGGAGGCCAAGAGCGGTTGGCTCACACCTGTAATCCTAGCACTTTGGAAGGCTGAGGCGGGCTGATCACCTGAGCTCAGGAGTTCGAGACCAGCTTGGGCAACAGGGTGAAACCCCATCTCTACTAAAATACAAAAAAGAAATATTACCCTGGTGTGGTCGTGTTTACCTGTAGTCCCAGCTAGAGGTGGGAGAATTGCTTGAACCCAAGAGTTGGAGATTGCAGTGAGCCGAGGTCACACCACTGCACTCCAGCCTGGGCAACAGAGCGAGACTCTGTCTCTTTAAAAAAAAAAGTTTGTGGAGAGGCTGACTCTGATAACTGAGTGAGTGCAGAATTCAGTGATGAGGCTCCAGGAGACTGGGCTGCAGCCAGAGGCAGGGAAGCACCCCCTCTTCCTGGTACAACCCACAAGTACAGGTTTTCTTTGAAGACTCCTTTGTCTGAATTCCAGTTTGCTTTCATACAAAAAAAAAAAAGCATTGTTTTAAAGTTTATCTCTGAATAAAATTGATATTCCTGGAAGGTCAGCTTCGGTTATCTTGTGGATTTGAGTTGTCCCCGTCACACTTTCGCTACTCCCAAGACTATTATCACCCCATTTTGAGAAAGGTGTTCTGTTTCAAGTCAACTGTGTATTAAGTAGTCTCTGTAGGCTGGCCTGGGAACCTAACCAGTATTTGTAACATTGTTTCATTAAGGCAACTTTGTTTTCTTTTTCTTGTTTCTTTTCTTTTTTGCTTGATACAAGGTGTCTCTGTTAGGCTGGAGTGCGGTGGCAGGATCATAGCTCACTGCAACCTAGAGCTCCGGGGCTCCAGTGAGCCTCCCAGAGTTTTGGTATTACAGGCATGAGCTGAGCCACCATGCCTAGAATCTTTTTCTTTTTGGTGAGCTTGTTATGAGAAGTTTCTGTGAGACTACACATTTAAATTATTATTATTGTTGTTTTATTATTATTGGAGTGGGAGGTAAACTTGAGAGCAGGGGCAATCTTTTTTTTTTTTTTTTTTTTTTTTGAGATGGAATCTTACTCTGTTGCCCAGGCTGGAGTGCCATGGCACGATCTGAGCTCACTGCAACCTCCATCTCCTGGGTGCAAGTGATTCTCCTGCCTCAGCCTCCCAAATAGCTGGGATTACAGGTGCCTGCCACCACACCCGGTTGATTTTTGTATTTTTAGTAGAGACAGGGTTTCACCCTGTTGGCCAGGCTGTTCTCTAACTCCTGACTTCAGGTGATCCACCCACCTCAGCCACCCAAAGTGCTGGGATTACAGGCATGAGCCACCATGCCTGGCCATTTTTTTTTTTTTTTTTTTTGACACGGGGTCTCGCACTGTCACCCAGGCTATAGTGCAGTGGCACGATCTCAGCTCACTGCAATCTCCGCCTCCTGCGTTCAAGTGAATCTCCTGCTTCATTCAGCCTTCCCTGTAGCTGGGACTACAGGTGTGCACCATCACACCCGGCTAATTTTTTTTTGTATTTTTAGCAGAGAGAGTTTCACCATGTTGGCCAGGATGGTCTTGATCTCCTGACTTTGTGATCCACCCGCCTCGGCCTCCCAAAAGTGCTGGGATTATAGGCATGAGCCACTGTGCCTGTGCCCGGACTTTTTTTTTTTTTTTTTTTTTTTTTTGGGCACAGAGTCTCACTCTGTCACCCAGGCTGGAGTGCAGCAGCTCAATCTTGGCTCACTGCAGCCTCTGCCTCCTGGGTTCAAGCGATTTTCCTGCCTTAGCTTCCTGAGTAGATGGGACTACAGACACATGCCACCACTCCTGCTAATTTTTGTATTTTTAGTAGAGACAGAGTTTCACCATGTTGGCTAGGCTGGTCTTGAACTGCTGACCTCAGGTGATCCGCCTGCCTCAGCCTCCCAAAGTGCTGGGATTACAGGCGTGATCCACCACACCTGGCCAGAGAATACACATTTAAATTCTAAATAATCAATTCACCTGCAGACTTTGGAAAGCAGCTGCTAATCTGAGTTGTGAATTTCTTTTTGCAGTGGGGTGATCTTGGCTCACTGCAGCCTCCATCTCCCGGGTTCAAGGTATTCTCCTACCTCAGCCTCCCGAGTAGCTGGGATTACAGGCACCTGACACTGTGCCTGGCTAATTTTTGTATTTTTAATGGAGACATGGTTTCCCTGGGTCAGCCAGGCTGGTCTCAAAACTCCTGACCTCAAATGATCCACCCACCTCAGCCTCCCAAAGTGCTGGGATTATGGGAATGAGCCACTTCACCTGGCCTGAGTTGTGAATTTCTTTCTTTAGCTTTTGAAATCGCTAGTCTAGTGTTGTTAATAATCAAACATTTTGAAGAAGATACATATTTTATAGGAAATAAATTCTGGGAACATTTGGGAATCATCTTTAAAGCCTGTGTTACAAAGTGTCTTATGTGAAAAATTGCTTTTTATTTTCCCTAGCTAGAGTAATTTTCTGGAGTTGGAAGTTTGACTTAGGAGAGTCTGTGATACCCAATGGCTGGCAGAGGATGCCCTGCCCCGCCCCTCCACTGAGGGCCTTAGTGCAGAGATAGCTGAGGCCATGCTGAAGTGGTGGAGAGGACTGAGAACATTGTTTCCTAAACACTTTCTTGTAAACAGATAAGTTCACGCTGTAAACAGTTCATTATGCCTATTCCTTTTACTTACTCCTTTTACTGTACTTTAAGAAGAATGTAAATACAGACAGAGCAACCTGACTGTGAGGTGGGTACTGGGCCACACTGTCCATGGACACTTAATATTCTCCGCCCAGCACATCTGTGGACTGGCCTCATTCTTTGTGGCTTCTGTTTCTCTCCTATGTTCTTTGCGTTGCTAATTAGAAAGTTCTCTCTTGAAGTGGGTATTATCTCATGACAAGCAAATATTGTCAATCATGATAAGACGACATGTGATATTTGTATGTCAATATCATATGCAGAATGTGAAGGATTAATATGGCCAAATTATGGAGAGTAACTTCTGTGTGGATTACCTCCGCAGTTGTTGAGTGGGGACTCACCGTGTGTGCTGGCCACTTTGCTCAGTATTAAGGATGCAAAGATTCCTATTTATTCCTGCTTGCAAAGTACCTGTGTATTTTGTGGGGAGATTAGAAATGGCAAGAAAGAAAGGGTGTAATTGGAGTAATATATTATTGAATAGAGCGTATTGTCTCAAATTATCTTTCCCAGCAAAGACAAAAGGACTGGAATGAGAATTTGAGTGCAACTTGTGAGCAGGAAGCAGACTCCAGTTTAAAGGATGTTCTTTGTTCTACCTGGGTTATTGGGGAGGGAACCCGTTAATTACTTGTTGGGAATAGGGCATTAGGAGGCATCTGCATATGCTTTTTCCTGTAAGTTAGCCCTTGGAGAAAGGCAGGATCTTGATGGAAGTAAAGCCATGCTTTGTGGAGATTCTCTTTGTTCTTCTGTTTCCTGTCTGTTTAAGCAGGTGCTCTCTGTATTGTGAGGCTGATTTTCTCTGCACTACAGTTGTACACTGACCTTCTTGCTTTTTCTGTGGCCTTAGCTGTGACCAAGCCACGTTTGGAAGGGCTCTCTAAGCCCTCAGCCCCTCCTGTCTGCGTTTTTACTCTTCGGGTACCCTTGGCCCTAAGGGGAGGTGGAAAGATGGGCCTCCACTTTCTCCCATCTCTTTACTTAATTGGGGTCTCAGGAACTTCACTAATTTTTGTGTCACTTTTGCTTAATGCCCTTTATCTAAAAGGATGGGCTACTTAGAGATCCCTGCTAGTTTGAAGTCTGACCGTGAACTTCTGTGTTTCATCAAAACTTTAAATAATACCAAACATTTTGGTGACTTGTTTCTGCCCTTTCTGCAGACATGCGAGAAGAACCACAATTAACACTGAAGATGTGAAGCTCTTAGCCAGGAGGAGTAATTCACTGGTGAGAGATGAATTTCTTTCCTCACTCCCCTTTCCCATCAGAATACATTATTCCCAATTAATCACTTGAAGTCATGAAATTATTCCCCAGGGCATCTTGCATTAAAAACTAGAGATGGTTGAACCATTCAGACCTGCCTGTAATTTACAGTCTGGCTTTCATTATGATGGATTTTGCTAAGCCAATTTGAAATTTTCTAATCAGCACTCTCTGGGTTTTATAATTTGCCTTTTCTGTAATACCGCAAAACTTTGGTCCCATGTTTTATTTACAACATGATGTCAGAGACTGGTCACAGGCTAGAGTCTGTAGGGATAGTTTTGTTACTGTGTTCACAATTCTCTGAATGGGCCAGGTATGGAAGGAGTTTCTGTATGGCTGAATATGCAGGAAAAAGCATGTTTTCCATCTTTTCAAGTCCAGAAATCGTTTTGACTAAGCCTCCGTCGTTCAGGTGAAGACCTGGAAATGCACTGGTCATCCCAGGCTAGTGCCCTGGCCAACGGCAGAGTCAGGCCTGGGACATTTCCTGACTGAGTCTCTCATGCTAGACGCTAAAGCACTGGGGGGCCCTCGTGTAATGTGGGCATGACGAGGGCCGGGGCTTTTGTCTCTTTGTTCTCTGCTCCATCTGTGTTGCCTAGAGCAGTCCTGGCACACAGGAGGGGCTCAAGAAATCGTTGAATGAATGAATTTGTATAGCAGTTTACAGGATCTTTTCTAGATATTATTTAATGCTCACAGCTTTAAAAAAAATTTTTTTTTTAATTTTAGACATGCAGTCTATGTTGCCCAGGCTGTTCTTGAACTCCTGGGCTCAAGCAGACCTCCCAGCTTGGTTTCCTAAAGTGCTAGGATTACAGCCGTGTGCCACAACTTTTTTTTTTTTTTTTTTGAGATGGGAGTCTCACTCTTGTCACCCAGGCTGAGTGCAGTGGCACAGTCATTGCTCACTGCAGTCCCCGTCTCCTGGGCTCCAGTGATCCTCCCACCTGAGCCTCTCAAGTAGCTGGGACTACAGGTGCATACCACCACACCCAGCTAATTTTTGTATTTTTTGTAGAGACAGGGTTTTACCATATTGCCTGGGCTGATCTCAAACTCTTGGGCTCTAATGATCTGCCCACCTTGGACTCCCAAAGAGCTGGGATTACAGGTCTGAGCCACTGCACCCGGCCACAGCCTTTAACAATAACACAATTTACTGGCTGGGTGCAATGGTTCACGCCAATAATCCCAGAACTTTGGGAGGCCAAGGCAGGAGGATTGCTCGAGTCTGGAAGTTTGAGACCAGCCTGGCCACGTAGTGAGACCCCCATATCTACAGAAAACTTAAAAAAAAGAAAAATGTTGAAGTTGTATTTAATTTTAAGAAATATAACCCAGGCATTTCTATCCAAATTCTTTGAGTCAACGGTAGTTGTGGAGCGTTTAATTTTATTTGGGATTACAACCAGTTATAAATACAGATTTTTTTTGTGTGTGTGTAGCTAAAATACATCACAGACAAAAGTGAAGAAATTGCTCAGATTAACCTAGAGCGAAAGGCACGGAAGAAAAAGAAGTCAGAGGACGGAAACCACAATTCAAGAGCGCTGGCTGGGGCTGGAGCAGTGGAGAGTGAGAAGTAAAGTCTCCTGCCACTAGGAAAATGCAGCCCTCCACTGGGAGAGCCACCTGGAAATGCA